>CM057931.1:11654089-11759224 GCA_030141595.1 Chydorus sphaericus | reverse complement strand
GGTAAAGGTGGAGGCCTTTGAACCTTATCATAATTCTATTTCTATCGACTCTTTGACCACCAACTCTCCCTTTCCTGGTGCTTGCCCCAAGTGCGTCTCTTTTCTGAGCTGATCGTATCAGGCTCGGCGGCCGTATGCCGTACATAGTTCGAAGCTCGGAGCGTCCAGAAGTCGCAAAGTGTTGGGATTCCGCGACAACTGTCTCCAAGCACCTGCCGAAGTTTCCGTCTGGACTGCCTATGTGAAGGCAGATGCCCGAATCAGCCCCGGCTTTTCCTGACTGATCACATCGATCACAAGGAGGGTTGTAGAACTTCCTTCCACCTTTGGTCCAGCTAGAAGAGCATCTTAAGCAGCCCATCCGGATGCATAATGTCGTCAAACGTTACCAACAAGAGAATTCAAGTGCTTTCCAGCTGGACACAAAGGAAGCCCAGAAGTGCGCTCCTTCTCTACTGGATCACGCTTACGCCGAAGGACGGGATATGACTCTCTCGGATCTTCTTCTCTATCCTTTGCGTCCGCCTTATGATGGGACCGGACTATCCGGAATCTTGGGAGTGGACGTTGATCAGCACTTGCCCCGAGTCGTCCGATGGTTGTCTAACATGAAACCCTGGTGGGACCAAGCTGGAGCAAAACTCTTTCTGATGTGGACGACTCGCTTTTGCTCGATTTGAGTAAAATGAGGATCCGTTCCACCACCGTCCGTCAAAATCCCTCGAGTAGAAGAGACAAGTTTGAGTATTAGAAAAGATTCTAAACGACCTGGAGTGGGCAATATGAGCTCCGAAGAAATTGCCAGAGTTGTTGAATTGATGGAGAATCGACGTCTGTGGTTAGAGGACGGGCGCACGGATCCAACCGGGTTGGTTAACTACGTGGATGTATCCGTCTGCGACGAGTTTGTACCATTAATTGATTGGTCGTCTCTTCCTGGACCAGCCCACCCTCAACAAGGCCCTACGTCCCCGGTAAATATGATCATTCATAACTTTTATTTTTTTAAGCATAAACCCAATCCATTAAGATCAGTGTCAAACTTCTTTGAGTGATTTTTCCGGTTTAAGAAATGATTCTTAGTAACCGTAAACAAAAAATAGAGAGGGGGCTATAATGATGTAGGATATTGTCTGAGAATTGAAAAGTAAACTTTTTTTTTATTTCTTCAATCAGGATCTCGGCTTGATCGTAAAATCCAGCAATTGGATGGAATGGTGGGTGCTGTCATCGCCTCCGTCTCAGAAGGAGACGTTATCGTAGATTTCTGCTCCGGTGGTGGACATCTGGGCATAGTTTTGGCACACTTGCTACCTCGTTGTAGGATCCTTATGGTGGATAATAAGGAAGAGTCAGTGAGGCAAGCTCGGCTTCCGACTAGCACAGATGGGGCATCCGCCCAATATCACAGTGGTTCAGAGTAACCTGGACTACTTTACCGGACGATTCGATCTCGGTGTTGCGCTGCATGCATGCGGCGTAGCTACGGATCTCGTCCTCCAAGCCTGCCCTTAAAGAGAGAGCCGCTTTCGTCCTCTGCCCTTGCTGTTATGGAAATCTCGCCTTGCCGGACTTGCCCGTCTCTTACCCACAGAGTCACCTTTTCAGGAAGAGAGGCATCTTAGGGGGCATCATTCGGTTCTGGCTAGAGTGGCGGATCATGTCACTCCGACGGGTCGATTGGCAATGGCGGCCGTTGATTTGGACCGCGTAGCTCGAGCAGCTGAAGATGGATACAAAGTTTCTTTATCTAAACTGAAGCCGGATTCGTGCTCCCCTAAACACGATCTCCTAGTTGGCATCCCACAGAAAGACGTCATCATTAATGGCCTTGGTGCTGTCTCAATTTGAGTGTGTCGATCAATAATACACTTCATTTAAAATTTCCGTTTTTGATTTGGAACAGCTATTTATTATTCGTCATTCTCTAGACAGTCAACTGTCACACTCTCGTCTGCATTCAAGTTCTTTGACAAAATTCTGCCGTAGAGTTGCTCAAGATGCTGTGGAGGCCAACCCAGCGGTTGACTGACTTTGACGGCCAAGTGGCTCCTCGTTAATTGAGTACCAGCAATGAGTGATCGTGCAGCCACGACAGATTTGCCCAATTTCTGGTGGCAGGGCTCTTCTGATACTTGTCGCTCTTTAATTGCAGAACCTAAAGCTCTCTCGATCCGGCGAACTCCCTCCACAAGCAACCTATCAAATTAAAAATGATTACAGATTACAAAGGTTACAGATAAATGACGGTGAAAAATATATTACTTGAGTTCAGACGGTTCGAGGGAACAGGCGTGATCATTTCCTTTGGCAGTTTTATCCAATGTGAAATGCCTCTCGATGACATGTGCCCCTAAAGCGGCGGCTGCCAGTGAAACGGGTAGCCCATCTTCGTGACCAGAATAGCCGACTGGACATTGAGGGAAAGCCTTCTGATAGGCTTGCATAACTCTAAGGTGAATCTGGTCATCTGGTGTAGGGTAAGAAGATGTGCACTGGAGGATGCATACCCTCTTATTGATTGAAGTCATTAGTGATACAGCTCTTGTAACAGTATCCATGTCTTGCATGCCTATAATAAAAATAAAGGAAATTTTAGGATAGGCCTACTAATAAGCAAAACTTATATTTCCATACCTGTAGAATAAATAATGGGAAGCTGTGTTCTGGCTGCTTTTTCAAGAAGGAGGATATTGTTCCCATCACCAGATCCAATTTTAATAAAAGGAATTTTTAATTCAACCAAGAAATTTAATGATACCTAAATAGAAAATTCAGCTGTCAAAATAATGATTATATTAACAAAACAAAAAAAATTGATGATAATACTTCATCCATTGCAGATGCTGAGAAGTGAAGCTGGAGAGATTCAGCATATGATTTTAACTCTCTATACTGTTCAGAAGAAAATTCCAAGTGTGTTTTGTGCTGACCATAAGTATGTCCAAATGAGTGAGGACTGATATACGGTCGGGACAAGACTGATTGAGTAAACTTGGCCTCCAAATCAGATTTTTGGAATTTTACACAGTCCACACCCACATTCACTGGCTGATTTGATAAGTTGTTTAGCAATTTCCACATCTCCCTGATGATTTTGTCCGATTTCAGCAATAATATAACATGGATGGTTTTCTCCTATCCACCGGTCGGGGGTCAGTTCAAAACATCGCGCCATTTTTCAGCTTGTCACAAATCTGGTCACGACTTCACGAACAAGGGCGAAGAGTCCAAAGACTGCTATGGTACATAAATAATAACTTGGTGGAGATACTTTGGAATTTTGATGAGAATTCACATGAATAATTCATAATAAATAAATACTGCAACCATAACTCAGCAGCTCACCAGTGACAAGTCGTGGAATTGTTTTGAATAATATTGTGATTCAACGGTTTGCGTTTGCCAAAATGCCAAGTTTATTTTTATTTTAAACTTTATTCAAAAATACTATATTGTTTCAAATAATTTATATATTTAATTAAAATTTTAAATTAAAATAACTTTTTGTGGTTATTTTAAATATAGTTATTTGTATTTTAATAAATAAACTCAGATTCCAGATCGTGGCTAGAAAAGGCTTCTACTTTTTCCCTTACCCGTACTGCTCCTGTATGTGTGTGTGACAGTAGAGGGAGACTGCCATTTCTTTTTCCCCGCAGAACCAACCAAAATGGTAAGGAGAAGTTTGTCTTCTTTGAAACTATTTATCTGGAAGCATCCGTTGCTCCTACTAGTTATTTCAATCCATTTGGTTTCCATCTTTTTCAGCTAGTATTCACGATTAATTTGACTCATTATAGTCATGGAAAATGCCTTTCTCAATATGTTTTGTTTATGGCTAACCGGGCTGTCTTCTTTTCTAAACGTGTCTCATTCTAGGCTCGCGGACCCAAGAAGCATTTGAAGCGTTTAGCAGCGCCGAAATCATGGATGTTGGACAAGTTGGGAGGTGTTTTCGCTCCCCGACCCAGCACTGGTCCCCACAAATTGAGGGAATCTTTGCCCATGGTCGTCTTCCTTCGTAACCGGCTCAAGTACGCTTTGACCAACTCTGAGGTGACCAAGATCGTCATGCAGAGGCTCATCAAGGTGGACGGCAAGGTCCGCACTGACGCCAATTACCCAGCTGGCTTCATGGGTAAGACTTAAATGTTTCATCTTTCCAATGAACTATTTCATCAATCTGTTTTCTCTTTAGATGTCATCACCATCGATAAGACTGGTGAGTACTTCCGTCTTGTGTATGACATCAAGGGCCGCTTTGCTATCCACAGAATCACTGCTGAGGAGGCTAAGGTAATGAGTTTGGTATAGCTTGTTTTTACTTAAATCTAATTTATTTTTATGTGCAGTACAAGCTCTGCAAGGTTCGTCGCGTCCAGACTGGCCCTAAGGGAATTCCCTTCTTGACGACGCACGATGGCCGAACCATCCGTTACCCTGATCCTCTCGTCAAGGTTAACGACACCATCCAGGTCGACATTGAAACTGGCAAGATCATGGACTTCATCAAGTTCGACTCAGGAAACTTGGCCATGATCACTGGAGGCCGTAACTTGGGGCGAGTTGGTACCATCATTAACCGCGAGCGTCACCCTGGCTCCTTCGATATCGTCCACGTTAAGGATGCCATTGGCCACACTTTCGCCACCAGGTAAATATATGATAGGTAGCTGTGTTGTTTGGCCTTATCGAAGCCTGTGAAGACAGTCAAAATGCTGCTCGCGGGTCAATAGACGGCCCATAGCAAAATCTTTCAATGGTCGCTGTTCGGCTGCAAACTTACTCGCCGTTCCGCATTACCCAATGAGATTACAATATAAAATGAGATGAAACCTTTATTTTACGAATCCCAATCATTCATATTTCTTTGTATTAACAGGTTGAACAACGTCTTCATCATCGGCAAGGGCAGCAAGGCCTACATCTCGCTCCCCCGCGACAAGGGTGTCAAGCTCACCATCACCGAAGAGCGAAACAAGCGCCTGGCTGCCAAGTCAGCTTCATAGAGCGAGGAAAAGAAACACTGTTGTCGATCCCGAGGCTGTAGTGTTGTTCCAATGTTATTGCGAATACACATTCAATGGCTTTGAACATCTTTTAATTGTTTGTACATTATTTATCCTGTGTCAAGTTACCTGGAGGAAAAAATTTACATTTTAATGATTTAGAAAAATTTCATATAACAGTTAAATTTCCATTTCAAACGGTGAAATTTATGTTTAAAAGTTAAACTCCAAATAGTGAGAAAAAAAAGCTTTTGTCAACGCTTTGTATTCGAATATCGCCGGGCTTAATTTTGACTGGGCGTCGCCTTTTCCAGTTCGTCCGCGCTCAATGTTATTTATACAAAGACAAAGAATGGAGGAAAAAGAAACGAAGAGCATTGGAAAGGGCGACTACGAGGCGGAATGTACATAACCCACAATAGTCATATCTGTTTTCCAAAAATCATCTTAAATGACTGGGGAAAATATCAACTATGTACAATAAAGGTTGCTACTAAAACTTCTGCAAGATTCTTTCACACAATTTGTGCAAAATATTTGTTTTGGAAAGAGCCAAAAGAAAAAAAAGAAGGGATAGTTCTTCCACTAAAAAAGCCTAACAATTTTAAACATCTTTTATGTATACTGATCGAAAAAGACTGAAAGTTAGGAAAAGACACAGAAAGTGGATTGAAGAAATTCGTGGGGAAAAAAATCAATAAGTGGCTTCATGACCAGTTAGAACGTGTAAATTGACTCCTCCTTCGTCCGTTGAAGATCCTCCACTTTCGTGCTGGAAACTTGAGCGACTCGAGAGCACAACAACCCTATCAAGTTTAAATATTAATAATGTAAATTCTTGTCAATGCTGTCCAACTAATAATCAGACTACATACTTGTCGGATCCCAGAAGCCTGTAGATTCTGGACTGATCAGTTATCTCTTGAGTGATGGTGCCATCGCGGAGGGATCGACCCTGCATTCCGTGTCGATGGAAAGCCAGAATACTGTCGGATAAACAAACTAAAAAAAAAAATTCATTTTAAAAGTTGGTTAAAAATTTAGAATTTTAAATATCATACCAACGGCTTCGATTCGAAAATTGAACTTGATCGGTGTGCTACTCTTCATAGAACGGGCTTTGGTAGGCTGGCCATTCATGTCCACAACGCGGACCAAGGAATCGTGAGCCACCAAGATGGCTTCTTTGTCTACTGGAGTAACGCAAACGACGTCTATTCCGTGATCGCGGGAAGCTAAAACAGTTGCCATTCCATCCGCATCTTCTAAAGACGCAGAGCTCCCGTCATCTAGGAAAGCCTCGGTAGCTGTTAGCCGAACTACGTTGAGCCTCAAATCGGTCGCGTAACCTCGTCGGACTCCGACGCACAGCAGTGGGTACTCCAAATCAGGGCTCATCAGCATTTCAAACTCAGAGAGCGGATGTGGAAGCCGGCAATCGTAGTGCTTCAAGAGCATAAATTTGTTGAGAGGGTCATACCACTGCATCAGGAGGATACCACCGGGTGTTGCAGCACATAGGTAGCGATACCCATTATATGGGTTCTTGCCAACACAGGCCCGAAGACAGTTTCGGGTTTCTGGCACCCGCTGAGAAGTGGCTGGACCGGAACCACCACCAAACCGCCGAGTGCTGACTAGAAGCCGATCTAGAGGGAAACGACCGGCAAGTTGTTGTGCTACACCGCCGCCACCACCAGGTCGACCGGCTTGACTGTGCAATGCCACCAATTCGTGTCGGTAGAGATGAGGAGTTTTGCCGGATAAGCTCATTAAAACATCTTTGACGACAATTATCCAGATAGTCCGTCGAGGAAATAGGAGGTGGACGTAAGCGTCATGGAGCTGATTGAGGTTGAGAGTATAGAGACCTTCTTCGGCAGCGATGAGGATGTGCTGATCCCGCGTCTCAGGATGTATCCATGAGGCAGTCCCGTGGATACCCAGTGGGCAGCCGTTGAATACTTTAGAGAAACAGGCGCCCATGTGGACTTTTGGAGTGGGCGGAAGACCGTTAGACGTCAATTTGGGAGAAGGCGGGCTACTCTTCTTCCGTTCCCGTCGGCGGGGAGGGCGCGACGGACCGTGCTGGGCTGACGATGGATCTTGTGCGGAAGAACCTTCTAGGACAGAAGATGACGCAGCTACTGCCGCTGAAGATGAGAGCAAGCCTACATCCGGCGGGAGAACTCCGTTGTCTCTTAACCATTGATCCGCTACGGCCGTTCCATCCAGGGTGAGCGTGGCCGTCTTATCCTCAATGTCGTACGAGTTTCCTGGATCCTGTGGAGACGACGACATCGGAAGAGTGGCTCTGTTGGAGATTATTTTAAAAGGAATTAGTGGAATTATCCTTTGTGCGGATCCCATAGACAACTGATTTGTGTATACAATCAATAAATACATGTGCAACCGAGTAGGACGCAATCACTTACAATGAAGAGTAGGCATCCGCCGGTGGACTAGCAGCCGGTAAGCCCCTGGATTAAGTATTGTGCAAGCAGACAGAGACGCAAAGAGAGAAAGAGAGAGAAAGAAAAAAACAAAACAAAAATGTATAAATATAACCCACTGCTATTTCCACCAAACTTCTAATCTAGTCAATACACCATCCAATTCAGTTGAACTAGGCTATAATAATATATATTCTTTTAAACCTTTGCTCTTTCCATTGTTAACCAAAAATAACTAAAATGAAAAGCATGTGGCAAAAACAAATGATGGGAGGTCACGCTGAGGATCAAGGATAAAGTAAAAACCACCAACCAACAAGAAAAAAAATAGAAAAATGATTTTTAAAAGGTAACCACTATTACCTGGACTTGAGCTCTTCTTCTATGTTCTGCAAGAGTGTCCTACAACAACAATAACATAAAAAGCCAAAGGACGTAGGATTCAAGATTTTTTTTTTTTCGTTTCAAAATAATAAAACCTAAATCAGTGCCGTGAGAAAGAAAGAGAGAGAAAGAAAGTAAAAATCGGTTCAATACCTGTGAAGTTCTTCTGTAGCAGCATCGCTGTCCATCCAAGCGGAGGCTAAATCGTAGTGCTGATGTCCGGCTCCATTCGGCGCATTCGGCTTTGCGGCTCTCGAAGCATCCAGCGGTACATCGTCCACTATGAAAAAAAATAAAATAAATTCATAGTAAAAAGAATAATTAAATTTGAATAAAAAACTGCTTACAGAAGACTTCAGATTTCGTTCGACGGGAAGCGATCCTTTGCGGCACTCCGGCGATGGCCATATCTTCATCACCTTCCAGTGAGACGCTATCACTACTTCTCAGCTGAGCATGATTGTGCGGATTGCGAACCTGCTGAAGGAGTTCGATGGCGAGCCGACGATTCAGCTGTCCACCTTGAAGAAAAGCGTGCTGAAGGAGTCGAACGGCGGGCGGCCGCTTCTTGGGATTCTTCGTCAGAGCTACTTTGACGAAATTGTGGAAGTCTGAGGACCACTTGACTTTCTCTTTAAGAACGGGAGGCTTGAAACCACTCTTGGACATTAGGAACAGGGCTCTCATCGGATGCAGATCGAACATGGGTGGCTGGAGCTCGGCCAGTTCGATAGCAGTGATACCGACGGCCCAAATATCGCACTGCTGGTCGTAACCTCCTTTCCGTTCCACGGCCGCAACCTGAAATAAATAATAATGATCAATAAGACTTGATAGGACAAAGTTATTTAGAAAATGCCCTACTTCTGGTGCCATCCAGTAAGGCGTGCCTATAAAGGACCTCCTCTTCCCCAAGGTGGCCGTGATTTGAGCCGATACGCCGAAATCGGCGAGCTTCACGTCACCATTGTCCGTTAACAGGATATTCGCACCCTTTTTAAATGATTAAATGAAGTTTTAGAGCGTACTTTTTATAGATTAACCGTTAGGTTTTATAAATAGGTACCTTTACGTCTCGGTGCATTTTACCGCGACTGTGGAGGTATGCTAGCCCTTGCAATGTTTCCTTACACATGAGAGCAATTTGAGGCTCTGTCAATGGACCTGAAACTGTATTGGACAATATTTATTATTATGTGAAGATACCACAACTATATTTATAAAAAGATGAATTTAATGTGTACTGTGGTAGATGTCTTGAAGAGAGCCGCCACCACAAAATTCCATGCAGATCCAGAGTTTGTCTCGCCGGAGGTAACTTCCATAATAGGCCACAATGTTGGGATGCTGACAGTCTTTCATCATCAAGATCTCTTGCTGAATTATCGTGAAATCATCCCCTGGTAGAATAATATGACAGTTGATTAGTAAGATGATAACTTGAACATGAAAAGAATTGTATAATACCTGGCTCCAACTTGATGACTTTGATGGCAGCCCACTCCCCGGTAGCCAGTCGTTTGGCCTGAAGGAGGAAAAGTGAAATATTGAGTAACATGTAGGTGGCACAGAACGGTACTTCATTCAACTCTCACCTTGTAAACATCTCCATAAGTGCCACTCCCAATCCTCTGAATGAGTTCATACTCATCCTGTGGGTTTCGGCGGCTAATATCCGACGAGATGCAAGCAGAAGCAGCACTCATCTTGGCGATGACGGTTCACCAGACATCTGTGTGCTGTCTTCTTGTTATGAATATACACCGAACCGTTTCTAAGGGGCGTGAGGACGACTGCTGCAGTCTAAACAGACGACAAGAGACTGGCTGTCCTCCCTTTTTCTCAAGCTGTGAGTCTTACACAATAACAATCACCATAAAAAATCTAAAACAAGCTATAAAGAATGGGAAGACGAGAAAAACACACACGCAATTCGTTTAAGGACATTTCACAAACACACATCCGCGGGAGTTGGGAGAACAGCTAGGGAAGACGACAGCTAAATTCGTTCAACCATGCCATCTGGCGGACTACTAAATATCCGAACGCGGCTGCAAGGTTTTTTTTTCCTCGTTCCTGTCTCTCCGACTCTCCGTTAACTTTGAAAAAAATGTATATTTATCATAAACGAGGCTGAATCCCATCCCTCTTTCACACATGTATATAATAATAACCGGAAATCGGACATTCCGTTATGGTACCACCAAACAGGATTTTTGTTGGCTTGTATGTTTTGAACGTATGTGCGTACGTCATTGTTGGTTTTTCCTATAGAAAACCACCAACCTCGATTTTTTTTTTCTCGTAGACGCATCAGTCACATTAAAGAAGGTATTTTTTTGCTTTATCTCTGTTATGAAGTTGGTTGATGAGAAGCCACAGAAAATTTCCAAAGCGATTTGAAAATACCTTATTTAAAATTCTTGCTCATTAATTATTATAGGGGACGGACACTGCGTGATTCCCGCGAAGTTGAGCATTCCAATTATTTAGTTCAAAAGACCCTCCGAAAGATGATGACAATGCAGGGCAGCTTTTCGTGAGAATTCTTGATAAACCAAACGTTGCCCGGCAACCAGCAGTACATCTAAAGGAGAGCATCCGATGATGACGGGCCGACAACTTTTGTTCCCTCTTCAAGAATTATAGATGTACAATCCAAGTTATCTCACATGAATAATTTGAAAACTAATTCATCGCAGTCAGTTATTATTAATTTTTATTGATCATACGCAATTGCAAACACTATTTATATAATTATTTTTGGCTAAGTTAGAGAAGATCCCGGATGTATAGTTTTGGTTCCGCTTCATGGCTATTGGATTCTATTCAAAACCTTTGATAAAACCACATTTTGAATAACAAAATATTAATTGAAAAATTTAAATAGTATTTTACTTTGTAGACAAATTAGATCGAAAGCTAGGCAACTTCACAGTACCAAAGACTCGATCATTCCTGCCGTACATGTCTATCCGATCGAAATAAATGTATATAATATTAACCGGATATAGGACATTCCGTTGACCGTTATGTTGCAAACAAACAGGATTTTTGTACGCTGCTTTTGTATTTTGTATGAATGCGCGTACGTCATTGGTGGTTTTTCTTATCAATCTATAAATTAACTTTTTTTTCTAAAAGACTTAAAATGATTCGCATTTCAAAATTTGGTGTTTCTATAGATTTGTAACGAAATTGGTCGGAGAATTCGGGAAAACCGCGAAAAGCGCTTTAGTGAATTTAAGAAAGGCTCAATTAATTCTTTCTTATTTTAAATAATAGGGGATTAACGACTTGTGCGTGTTTCGCACCAAATTGAATATCCTTCAAATGAAAGTTTAACATAAAAAAGGAACTCCCAATTAGGCTCTAAAACGTACATTGGCGAGAGATCTTTCAGATTTCCATATTAGCGCTGCATCTAATTACTAAGGCTCTTATCTCCGGTTGTTAGATATTATACATTTTACTGCGAGTGCTTAAAAAACGATAAACATTGCGAAGTTTAAGTTGTGCAAACAGAATATCCACATCATTTTCAGTGTTTTAATAACAAAGTAAAATAAATAATATAATGATGATATCGATGATACAGTCTACAAGAATTTTATTTCAGCCACAATAGTAAAATTCCATAAAAAATGAACACAAGGGAAAACGAGGGAACTAACCATTAGATTCAAAAGATATTAGTAAATCCAGTTTTTTCCCCCTTCAACAGTCCTTCAGAAGCAGACAACAGTTCTTCCAGAACCATACCTTTTTTTTCAAGGACTTCTCGCAACAGATGATTGGACTCGTGCTCTTTGAGCTTCTTCGTCAACTCGTCCAAAGATTTGTCCGACCAATAGCGCTGAAGTTCTTGGCTTGGTGATGAGTTGAAATCCTTCACCTCTAAGCTAAGGTAGGGACCAACTTCATCTCGAATCATTTGGTGAAATTTATCAAATACATAGTAAAGCATTCTGACATCATCATCTGGAAATTGAAAAAAGAGAAAAATAGGAAATAGAAATTATGAAAATCAAAAATACTAAAAATAATGAAAAAATAGTATCACAGTTGGTGATAGAAATGAGACATAACAAGACATAAAAATATTAATGAATCTATAATACTAATCAGTATTGAAGGATGAATCATTCCAATCTTGGATCGAAACGCATTCTGGGCTTCAATGGACATATTCTTCACACCTTAAATGCAAATATTGTTACAATGTAAAATTACACCCAATAAAATGTATGAACCAGACAGATACATAAAGCTGAAAAGCTCATACCAGACAAAATCTCTCCACTTTGGTCTACAGACTTTATCCAACTCTCCAATTTTTCTTGAGAAGATGCCATACCTGCATACAAATCTGCAGAATAAATAGATAATAAAAGTGCAGAATTAAATAAATAAAATCATACAATATTTATCAACTACACTTTTGTAATGAATAATAAATCATGCAAATATGATAAAATAAATTCTTACGTGTGTCACGGCCATGCTCCCTGTTTCTTGTTATCTCGCTAGTGATTGGGTGCATTATTACGAATGGTAGAGCGGCCAAAGACAGATGAAAGGGTATGAAGAACTCGTCGTGTAATCAATGACAGCATTTCTAGTTCTTGACAGAGTGTGCCTCTTCACTTTTTCAGTGCGATTTTTAAAACATTGCCCCTCAGCGCCTCTGACGAGCAAATTAAATTACTTAATAATACAGATACAATGATACATCACATCATATGACACCACTATAAAATAAGTTTTTCATAAATTTTTCCATTTTTTTGAATAAATTGTATTATTTTTGGCTGGCCTAGGAAAAATATTTGGTCGACCGTCGAACACCCTATTAATTACTATAGGGGATGTACGATTCTGGTGCATGATTCCTACCTAGTTGAACATTCAAATTATTTATTGTTCGGAAGAATTTTCAAAAGGCAATGACAACTCAGAACAGCCTTTCGTGAGAATACTTGGTAAAGGAGACGTTGCCCAGCAACCAGCAGAAGCGCATCTAAAGGAAAACCTCCGATGATGACGGCGCTGCAAACTTTGTTCCTTATTCAAGATTTATAAACGTACAATCTAAGTAATCTTAAATAAATCATTTAAAAACGGATCTGCCAGTCGGGTATTCTTGATTTTTATTTCATCATACACAATGCAAAAACTATTTATATACTGTTTTTCTGGCTAAGTTAGAGACGGCCCCGGATGTAGTTCTGGTTCCAGTTCATGGCTGTTGGGTTCCGTACCAAGTCTTTTAAAACAACAATACATTTTGTATAGTCAATCATTTAGAATAAAATATAAATATTATTAATTACTTGATAGACGAACGAGTTCGAAGGCTGGGCAAGCGCGTTCCAAGAGCTCCACTATTAATGACTAGACGGGCAGCAGAGAATTCAACTGTAGACGTCTTATCCCGGCAACATCTAAAGCACTTGCGGTAATGTTCAAAGAAGCAGAGAATGGAAGTGGTGGAAATCAAAAGAGATCCCGGTAAAGTGAAAAAGTAGAGGATTATTGCTCGATCCTGATCTGGTTGGTGATCCACAACTCCAACTCTGTAGTCTCCTTGACTCGAAAGATGACAAGGTACCAAAGAGCCGATCATTCCTGCCGTTTTGTTGAACTGGAAGCAGTCGATTGTGTAGCCGCAGCCACGGACGTTGACCATCAGACGGACGTTTGTTACCACGAATAGAGGCTCATCCTCACGGTAGTACACCTGTCCACTTTCGTTGCTTAGTTTCGCCAAGAGTTTGACGAATTGGTGACGAGCAAAGTCACGTTGGGTATTGGCGAGCAAGTTATTAGTAGCACTGGTTCCTCTCCCGCCGCTTTTTTCCTTAGTTGATTGCTGCTGAATTGCAGGATTCTTCTTCCAGCTAGTGGCCCAGTTGCTCGCCCAATTAGTGCTACGTTTGGATCGATTGCCGGACAACGGAAGTGAGTCCATCCGGATCCATTGTTTTGTTAAATTGGCCGCTTCCAGCACTTCCCAGCGGATCGTGCTCACGTTGACGTAGAGCTGAACGCACCTGAACAATTCACCTGCACAACAATGTTCTATTGTAATAATGAAAACTTCGACGACCTTCATTACCTCACCTGTGCAACCATATCGACACGAAGTCCACGTGCAGGAGTCGTCGTATTTTACCGAACCGTCCCTGTACCGGGAATGATGGATTTGAACGTCCGTCGTGATACAGATGGTGGGATCCGTGGTGAATGCCCGCTTCAAAGTATCAAAGGCCGGATCGACGGCCAGAGGGAAGGCCACCAAAAGGATGAAAAAACTGAAGATGGCCGTAAGCCAAAGAGCGACTCGCAAGAGCCAATAAGCAAAACGGCCAATGTTCTCCTCTCAAATTTGAAATTGAAATTGAAAAATATCTGAAATTGGTATTATAACTTAAAACTTACTGCGGAATCCGGGCTTCTTCCTCGAAGCGTTCGCCGCAAGTAGTCGGAGCTGCTGGATCTTTTGTCGTTGGATCGCATCCAGTGCTGGAACGGGCACTACGGTTTCGGATTCAGACTTTGAATGTGCTGCGTTACTTGTCCTTTTCGTTTCATTTTTATCCTTTACCGCTACCGCCGCCGAAATCCGAGGCGGCGGCCTAGGAGCCATGGTGTTAACGGCGGCTGGCGATCCTGGAATGAGGCGCTCAGCTTCCTGCTCCTCGACTTCATCTGAAATCCAAGCAGGACTCAGCATGATCATCTTCCTGCTGCTGTCCGTCTCGCTAATGGTTTTCTCCATCTCCAACGTCCTTCCGCTCATCATCACCGATGGGCAACGTGTGATGGTGATAACAACAAAAATCTAGACAGCAGATGAGCAGGACGCGCAACTACATGAGAGCGGCGATCGACGGAGCGTGGTGAGCTGAATAATTGAAGAGGCTCACATCAGATCGTCTCACTGATGCCCACCAACCTATAATGATTTCCAATAGGATCCACTAGCCAAAAGATCTAGATACACTGATATAGGTCGTCGATAAATGGGAGGCTGCAGCAACTCACTTCGTCTGGCTCCTCTCCGCAACTGCGTCAAAGCCGACCGACACATCATTAAATCTCAAATGAAACCCACACGCATGTCTTTGAAAGCTGACGCTAAATAGAGAACATTCAATGGCCTTTATACCTTTACCCAAAAGGTTAATTAGACGTGTCTACAAATCAATTTTATTATGCACTTTTCTGTTTTTTAATGCAGAAGAGAAGGAAACAAATTTGACAAAGTATGAAACCGACCAAATAGTCTAAAAAAAACTTAAAACGTGAAAATTTTTTAAGTTGTGCAAACGCAGGATATACAACCCTCATGATTTCCAGCGCCGTTATAATGTGAAATGAATAATATAAAAATGATATCAATGATCCAATCTACAAGAATTTTATTTCTGCCACAACAGTAAATTCCCGTGGAAAATGGATTTAAGGAAATAAGAGACAATTAACTAGAAGATTCAAGATGAGAGATTACTAAATCCAGATCTTTCTCCTTCCAACATTCCTTCACAAGCACACAACAGTTCTTCCATAGGCATGCCTTTTCTTTCAAGGATATCTCTCAACAGTTGATTGGACTCGTGCTCTTTGATCTTCTTCGTCAACTGGCCCAAAGATTTGTCCGACCAATAGAGATAAAGTGTTGGGCTCGGTGTTGTGTTAAAATCCTCCACCTTTAAGCTAAGGTAGGGTCCAACTTCATTCCGAACCAACTGTCGAAATTGATCAACGAAATAGTAAAAAACTCTGACATCCACAGTATCTGGAAATGAAAACCATATTTTAAAGAAAATTAAAAAATTAAGTTGATGAAAATTTAAAACAAAAATATTCATTTGGACAGAAGAGATTCCTTACTTTTCTTTGAAGCATCAATCATTCCATTCTTGGGTTGGAGCACATCATTTGGGGCTTCAATGGAAATGTTCTTTAACAGATCTGTTATACAATATTGTTAAAAATAAAATTACACTCTAAAATGTATAAACTAACTTTTGATATAAGCCAAAGTCTCTCCAGTCTGGTCTGCAATTTTATTCCTTGTCTCCAACTTTTGAATTTTTTCTGTACCAGTGTCAAACTCTGAATAAAACAGAAAAAGTGAAATAAAATAAGAAAATGAAAAAATATTTAACAAATACACTTTCATTGCGGAAAACAAATCTTGCAAACCTATTGAAATAAATTCTTACTTGTGTCACAGCTTTTCTCTTTATTGTTTCTATTAATAAGTGCTTTACGAATAGAGGATCGGCCAAAGACAGAAGAATGAATGGAATGAAGACTTCGTCGCGTAATCGTAGACATCATCTCTATTCTTCTTAGTCTCTAATAATGGATTTGTTATTCGTAAATTAGTTAATAAAGAAAGACCGTTGATGTGAGATGTGGCGCTTGGCTGTCTTAAAGGTAATTGTAGAATGAGTTAACAAATAAAAACTTTTTTTTAATTCATAAATTGCACTTCCTGTCTGCTTCCCAAGACGACTTTTTTTTTTAAAGTCGCCCATGGAGCTATATAGAATATTCCATATCCGCTAAATAGAGAACATTCAAAAACCAGAATACATGAACCCAAAATACCATTTAGACGTGTCTACAATTCAATTTTATTATGCACTTTTCTTTGTAATGCAATAAGAGAAGGAAAAAATATTAGCCCAAGTATGCAACCGACCAACAAAAAAAAGCACAGGTGTAAGTACACACAAACAAACGCACAGGACAAAAGGAAGCTGATAAATCATTCTGATAGAATGCTTAAGAGAAGAAAGAAACAAACAGTTAAGGAGTGTTAAGAGAAAAAAAATATGTTTAGGTACTCAAGTCTACGGAATAAATTTGATTGGAAAGAAAAAGAGAGAAATAGACATAGAAGATTTATATATTATTTAAGAAACATGGCGAATGGACAGGGAGACGATCCCCGTTTCTAGTCCTCCAGGTCGTTGACTAAAAAATGGTGAATGAACATAGAACGCTTCCTTTCTAGGTGAGGCTGGCTGGACGACAGAGTGACGGAAGAAGGTAGTGGGTAACCGGGCGGAGGGAGCCGGATAAGAGCGCCGCCAAAGAGAGCTACAAGCGTCCGCGCATCCAGTCCGTTTTTGTTGCTGTGGAGGAGCACCTCTTTGAGGAAACTGATGACGTGCTTAAAGACGTGCTGATGAGGCAGTGGTAAAGCAGAGTAGACGGCACGGGCAGTGGCCAGAGCACCGCATCCGTCCAAGGCCCGCTGTGTTAGAGCGAAAGGAATGATAGGCTCTTTGAGCGTCTCCAGGAAGATGAGGAGCGCTTCGGCAACCGAATGGACGCTGCCCGGAAGCGAATCGGGAAGGCTCGTGTCAAGTGCACGACGGATGGCGGTAATATCAGCAGAAACACCTGGTTGCTCGAAAAGACCCGGAGTGTCCATCCCTCGTCGGCAAAGTTCATCCAAAAGGAACCTAATTATAATTTTTTAAAAATATATTTTAAGTTAAAACAAAAAATGAAGAATCAAATTACCAGAGCTCTTTCGGGACAGCCAGTACAGGTTGTTTCGAATCTGAATCGCCAGAGGGATCAGCCGACGAAGTTGGCGGCTGATAAGCAGCTCTCTCTAGTTGACAAACGAGTTCGGGCGGGACGGCCGAGACGGGCTGGTGCATCTGGATCAAGGCTTCAATGGAGCAGCCAAAACAGCTTTTGGAGTACTGCCCGCTCACCGTGATAAAGATATCTTTGCCGCCATCAAGGTGAAGGACCAGAATGTCGTATAACTCGTCCAGTCCGCTGTTTAAACTCCAAGCCGTCTTTTTGTCCACCAAA
Organism: Chydorus sphaericus; assembly: GCA_030141595.1. Lineage (NCBI taxonomy): Eukaryota > Metazoa > Arthropoda > Branchiopoda > Diplostraca > Chydoridae > Chydorus > Chydorus sphaericus. Next base: position 11,741,526 of record CM057931.1, on the reverse strand, counting down.
ACTTCGAGTGTAATGTAGGCGTTTTCTCCAGGCATCAGGAAGCTCTGAGGAGGATCTGCAGAGAGCCATGGCTTAGAGTAACTCGCTTCTCGGTGCTTCTTGATGAATTCAAACTGGACGGGAACTTGACCAGTGTTGGCCACAGTAAGTGTCCTAGAGACGGGCTCATTGAAGGAGACGGTCCCTAAGGCGATTTCTGTAGAATCGACGCTCACTTGCGGAAGGAATTCGTTCTCCAATTTGTCCAGCTTCTTCATCACTTCTTCGTAGATGCGGCGGTAGCGCACTGTGTCGATGATTTTGATCCCACTCTCAAGAAGAGCCGAAACTGGTTTATGGTCACTCAACCGCAAGGCTGGATGACTTCGGTACTCCCGGACGCTGATGTGATCTCCTTTCCAGAGACAGCGGTCACACCAAGCCGGCGCTCGGTTCTTCTCCGATGTGTCCCAGTTATCCGTACCGGGATCGTATTTGTAAGACGGGCGGAAAGTGATGGGAGCTTCGAGATAGCCGACAAAAATCTTGCGAGCAGCGTGTTGGGCACGGAATTGGTCGTATTGAAGCAGGCTCATGTGGTTGTTCGCTTCCAGGATCTCCTTGACCCGAACCATATCGATCTGCTCGCTTGAGAGTCGGTAGTTAAGGTCCCCTATCCAAAAGACTTGATCGTGGTCTTTGATAGCTTTAGTTGGAAACGTAGATGCAAAAATGAGCCGGTTGCAGATATCTAGGTAGTCCTGGTTCCGTCGCTCCACCTCTTCCACGTGAGCCGCCAGATGGCAATTAACAAAGCAGAGGGACGAATTGTGAAGTTCGAATCGAACAGCCACTCCACCCTGTTATCAAAAAGTGAGAATAGTTAGGGTAAAATCTTTTGAACTCGCTGAAAGAAGCTTACCTTGTTCCCCATTTTGCCCATAAGGCCTGTCCCGATGACTTCAGATGCAACTCCACGGACATAGGCGAAGTGTTTCTCTTGTATAAAGACGATGAGCATCATTCCAACCAGACGAGCGAGCTTCACCTTTCGGTATTTCGCTTTAGGATGGAGCCCACGGATGACGGCTCTGAGCCACTCATCTTCCCGTGGAGTTTCGTTGAAAAGAAAGGCCTCCTTACTCAAATCAAGCTCCTGGAAGCCGACTGCGTAGATATCGGGCGGCTCCGCATCTACCGATAACCAGTCGGCCAATCCAGAGGTGGGTGGTTGCCCGTTAACATTATAGGTGCCTAGGAAGACTCGGATTTGACGGAGATCCGTGTACGCCGTCTCCCGTTGCGCCATCTGATACCGGACGACGCTCTCTCGAGCTGCAATGGGTGTGGCTCCTCCTAAAACAATCAAACATTTTCAGTTAGAAAAATAAAATGAATGAAATAAAAGTGAGCATCGCATTGATAATAGCAACTACGCACCAGTGGCTATAGAGGATCGGTGAACCGTTACATCCGGGCTGGACAAGAGGGAATCCTTTTGACTGCTGGTGACAGACTCGCTGGTGGGTAACGACCCTCCTGCATCCTGGTCGTTCTCTGTAATTGCATCCGCCAGCTCAGCTTCCACGACGGTGGGATCCACCTCTTTCGGTTGGTAAGAGGCCATCCAGGAGAAATCCGGAGGCGTTCTCTTTTTGTTCGCCACTAAGAATGAATTAATTATTAAATTAGAAAATAATGAATGAAAAGATTGTTATTTTAAAACTGAATCTAACCTTCAGCAGCCTTAACTACTTCATCAACAAACTTGTTGGCTTTGAAACCAGGTAGGACTTCAAACAGTAAGTTTAGCTTCCTCCGGGATACTTTCAAGAAAACATCAGTTGTGACTTCTGTACCACTGGATGTGTCTGAAATACAGTATTTAGAATTAGAAAATTGGGGTTAAGTGAAAGTGTATAAACAAGTATTATATACCTATTTCACACTTGAATTCTGTGTCAAGAGGCACTGTTCTCTCTAAGGTAAACTCATCTGCAATGTTTTTGGACACAATGTAAACAAGTAGAGCACACTCGATAAGATCCACCTTTTCCACCAACACCAGGAGCCTGTTTGTTCGTATCCAATCCTGAACTAGACCTGCCTCTAAAGCTTACAATCGTAATGAGTTAAGGAGAAATGTGAAAATGTAAAATAAAGTATTGTATGGTATTGTTTTCTTTGATTAAAAAGGATATTGCAATGATTTTGTTTCCACTAGGCAATTTTGGTTGCAAGGCCGACAGTAAATTCGCTTCCATTCCTGTTGTCGAACTCATTTTCGTTTTATTTTACATAAAGCACTGAAACTACAAACTTCAGAAACGTTCCACTATCACCAAAAAAATAGATGAGGGCATGAGGTCAAGCCATTCAGAAAGAGTAAATAATAAATAAATAAAAAGGCGAGTCGAAGAAAAGAGATTTTCTCCGCTCACCAACTAAATCTCTGCCCGCTCAAACAGTAGATCAACACCCGCAATCACCACCTACTCGGCACCGAGTCAGTCACTTCGGGAGTCGGCCACTTCTAATCCGAGGACCGAGAGGGAGCAGACTTTAGCAGACGATGACGTCCGAATCTTATATATCGATTAATAATGAACGGTTCCGATTATCGATAAGTAAGTTCAATCATTCAATGCCCTTGTGTTTTCAATGCTTTCAATACAAATTCCTCTCGAACTTTTTGTTCATTTTCAATGATGTCGCTGCAACTGTCAACAGATGAACATATTGATTAAAAATGCAATATGTGCTGTTTCTCTCGCATTATATACATACATACATATGTTTTGTAAATGCATACCTGGTTACCTAGTACTGTAGTAGTGCGTAAAATATTCAAAGCGAAGCTCACTTTATCGATCTCAAGGGCTCGAGTATGAAAGAACCCGACTAATATCCTTGTAGTTTGAGAACGGAAGACGAACCGGAGAAATATGAATATCATGAAAGATGTCGTGTTGAATAAAAGAGACAAAATTTCTAATTTCTATGTCTATTTGTTCTATTTAAAAAAAATATTCTATCAAGTAAATTTTAGAAGAGTATTCGAGAAACTGAAAAATTTAATTTAAGAAATTAATGCTAACTTGCTCAAGTACACTGTAAGTTTCCCACTAATCGCTTCATTTGACCCAAAAAGTTCATATAGGACGCTGAAATTGGGTGTGTAATTTCACCATTATTTTATAGTTTGGAATCAATTTTCTACTTCCTGCAGCGCGCTGAATATCGTGCGGCATCTGAGTGCATGTAATTTTCAAGCCATTTCATTATAGACCTGTAACAAAGGTGAATGTTTTTACTAAGCGAACGGTGATGAAGGTTTGTACTTTGTAACGAATATAATGGGATTACCGCTTTTACTGTAGCCCTGATTCGTGAGGGGCTTCACCCACTTCCTACATGATTTTCTAAAAGTCTTAATTAGAAGGTAGCGGGGAATGACTGACGTCATTGAATACTTGTAAACTTTGGCTGTCTTTGAGCCAACAATTAGTCATAAAGATGAATCAGTTGCCGAATAGGAGCCCTTCAATAGATTAGATTACGAAGGTTGTTAAGTGTCGGCTTCCATTTCATCATCTCTTCACAGACCTTGTCCTTTTAAAAACTATTTGTGACTTCATATTTAGTTTTTTACTTATTTCGATTTGAAAGCTTGTAGATTGTCATGATTTAAAACAGATACTAAAATAATAGTTTACATTGGTACAAATTTGGTAAACAATGAAATGAGATCCTATTGAGAGAAAACTCTTGCATGTGTTAAATTTATTCAAATCCAACTGTAGCATCTTTCCTTTTTAGTTTTCTCTTCCAAGGTTTAAACCTTCGGTGCCAAACTTAAAACTTCTAACTTCTAAGTTTCTCACAGAATTTTGAAATATTTTGCGCAATGCGCAGAAAGCCTTATTTATACAGAAATTAGAGCCACTTTAAGAAATAAGCGACATCTATGAGCCGTAGCTATAACTCGTTGATGGTATCCGTAGGCCATACTTGTCCCGCACTCCCGCTGCCGAACTTTTCCGCGAGTCCGAGATTCCTTCTGCATCGGAAAGTGATCTACAATGGCCGACGGAGTAATTTATTATTATAATATTTGTTACATCACACTTGAACTTACATAGTTTCGATAGCATTCATAGCTCATAAAATCCTGACATATTAGAAAACTAGAAAACTCAAATAACATTTTGTTCCTTTCTTCTTTTACCCAGGGTGCTTCAAATGAGCCGGCCGAGTTAGTGGTAATAAATCAACATATTATCGATAAATCCATATTCGAAGCCTTATCTAAACGTATTGCGTTCTAGGACCCCATGGTGGAAATTAAAGAAAAATGTGGAGAGAGTAAAGAGTGTGCTGCTCTTAAGGAGATCCTCAACACCTGCACTGACAGAGTATCGAGCAAGTCAGCAACTACTGAAACCTGTGTTCAAGAGCTAAATGACTACCTCCACTGTGTAGATCACTGTGTAAGTCATTTCCCCCTTAAATATATGATTATCAACATATCTTAGATACTGATGAACTATTTTCTTTACAGCTGGCTCATCACCTGTTCAAGCATTTGAAGTAATTACAGCCAATTTTTCAGCTCGGCAGACCCCTTGATTTTTCAAATTTCAAGAACAACACTGCTGTAATAGAGTATACATAGTGAAATACAAGAAATGTCCTGTTGAGCAGAGTTATTGATGATGAAATCCGTAAAATTTTCATGTATCATCACCATAGAAATACTTTTATTCTGTAATATGTTCTCCTTCATCATCAGGTTAGTGGGTCAGGACTTCTTTTTGGTGGGGCTCTCTATATCTAGCTTAAACTTGATCAGAGGAACGGAAGGTATGTCGCGTGCCAAAACGTTAATGGCGAGCAAAAGAGAACCCATCCGGGTATTATGAGGTACGCGGATGTGTACTACTGTACTGTTAGGATCAGCTGAACTGGCGACGTGACCGGTATGTTTTAATAGTGTATTCTAGGCCCAATATAGGTGCCATCTCTCAAGAGCGGCACCTTTCCGAATGTGAATGACGACTCACTGACCTCCATTAAGATCCGTTTTCTACTCGATATTATCTTCTTCCTTGCCTGCATTTAAAGGCGCAATCTTAAAGTTCTATCCGTCGCTGACGGACGCAAAACTTAATCGTGAGAGCTCTTCTTAACTCCCTTCATTTTGAAGTATATTATATCATCAGTTTTACTACTTATATATTTTTGTACCATAAGCTAATTGAACACTTTCAAAGATGACTGATCCAATTAAGAGGATCGGTCTTTTCTTCCTGATTGCCATCGTTGCATCTAACAGCGATGCTCTCTGGTTCCGCGGTAACTCGACATCGTCACTCTGGAAATCATGGCTGCCCTTTACTTATAATTTGACATCAGATGGTATGGGCTCAACAGGATCTCTAACACTCACTATCAAACCCAGAAGCAATCGACATGTAATATTACGATGAATTCATTTCCTTTTGAAATGTAGAAAATTAATTTAATATAATAATATGTAGGTACGAGATCTATGGGACGATCGTCAGAGTAGATCCTTACTGTCATTAATATCTAAATTCAATACATCCAACTCTGCCCTATTTGACACGTCCCGCTGGCAGGCATCCGGTCTCGCCGTAACATTGGGTAGTGTAGCCGCTCTATCTGCCACCGTATGGGCTATAATTGCAAGTAAGATTTAGTATATTTCACAAAAGGTTTTTACATTGTATATTAATTGATATTATCTTTTACAGAGGCCGTCAAATTTAGGAAAGCGAACGAAACAGGTCTGATTGATCCAAATCTATTTGGAAGACCTTATATGGGTCCTCCCGCTCTTCCACCCTCGCCATACGCTCCACAGAAGATTCCGGCTCCTCCATCTTACCCATCCGGTTATTCCATTGTCTCCGCTCCTCCAAGTTATAGCTATGGCGATTCCAAACCTCCTAAAAGAAATCCGTTTAAGAGCTACACGAAAGCTTTCAAGGAAGGAGTCAAAGGAGTGCGAGATTTCTTCAATGCCGCAGTGCCGGAAATGGTTCAAAGTATTCCAGACCAGTTCAAAGCTATTAGGGATTCTATGCCGATCCCTAATCTTAAAGACATACGGCAGAAAGGGATGAATAAAAACAAGAACCGCCGCCCCATTAAACAGAATGCCTATCCTTATTATCCTCCAGCAATGCGTGACAATCCTTACTCTTACGGCGCGCCTCCACCTAACTATGGACCTCCACCACCACCTAACTATGGACCTCCACCACCACCTAACTATGGACCGCCACCACCGCCACCACCACCACCTACGTATGCTCCACCGCCACCTCCTCCGCCGCCACCGACGTATGCTCCGCCGCCACCGACGTATGCTCCGCCGCCACCGACGTATGCTCCGCCGCCACCTCCACCAACGTACGCACCTCCACCACCACCGACGTACGCTCCACCGCCACCAACATATGCCCCACTACCACCCCCTCCACCGCCGACGTACGCTCCTCCACCACCTCCACCTACTTACCGTCCTCCGCCACCTCCGCCACCACCTACATCTTCCCCATATCAACCTCCCAGGACTCCTTGGGCGCCACCTCCTCCAGCACCTGTTCCAGTTCCTCAACTACCTCCTCCAGTACGTTTCCCAGCTCCACCACCACAACCACCACCGGCACCTGCTCCATTCGTGATTATTCCTCCACCTTTGAACGGCTCTCCGCCAGTGACGCCGACCATCCCGCCAGAGCCAGTCACTGATGGATCCCAAGGATCTGTCATGTGGCCCTTTGGATCTGCTTCGGAAAATGATGTTTCCGTACTGAATCCTCCACCTATCAGACCGTCTCCGATTGACCCGATACCTTTCGTCCCTTCTATGCCATGGCCACCGAATCAAGAAAATACCATAGCCGACCCTTCAGCACCTCGTTTACCTCAATCGTTTTGGGCACGTAATCGAGCTTTCCTCCCAAACCGTGGCTCAAAAGCCGAGGATTCGCTCGAGATTACCAGCACACCGATCCCTATTTCGACAAGCTCAAATTCTACATCAACAACAATGACTTCAGCAGAGAGCACCATATCGAGTAACAGCACCCAGTTTACACCTTATGTCATTCGAGTTGAAGATCCAGATATGAATAACTCGACAACTACCGTCGACCAAGAGTGAACATCTTCTCTATATACTGTTTCTAATTTATATACATTAAGAATAAATCAAATGTAGTGCTTCCTATTATTATTTTATTGTGTTGATCTGCTGGGCTCTCAATACACAAAAGTTTGTTCACCATTATATGGAATTCTTATAAAATAAGGATATAAAGTTTTCCGGGTAGCCTATTCGATGACCGTCCTTCAAATCAGCAAATAAATGAAACCAAGCGCACCTCAATATCCAGGGCGTTTGAACCATGACGGGGTCGCCCAGGATCGTGACATGAATTCATGTGTTGGTCAAGAATTTTTGACCTGCACTCCACTTATTACTTAACGTGACCAGAGATACTAAAAAACAAAATGAGGGTCAGAGCGGAAATCGGTAGTAAAACAATGCGGAAGATCCTATAGAATGATGATGTCAAGTCTGTAATGGAGAGCTCAAACAGTCATTCGTTTAGTGACAACATCGCTGAAAAGATGGATTCAGCTCTCACCGGGACGGGTCGCGGTGATGTGGAAAAATATTGGTACAAATCTGGGAACTATGTAGCCCTCTACGGCCTGATCTTCTTTTTTGTCTCAATTGGTCAAGTTCTAGCCAGTAAGCATATCTTAAAATATATATATTTTTTTCAAATGTGGATTTCATTAATATTATATTATAGTGGTATGGGATGCACAAAAGAAACGAGCACGATCGATCAAAAGAGTTCGACCGAGTTCGATTATGAATCATCGAGCTGCCGAAGCGTCAAGAATTTACCAAGCTATTGAAAAATTTGCAAACGTTAATATTAATCAAAATCTATAAGAAAAAAAAGGAAAATACACTAATTATTTATGATGGAGGAAACCAATCAAGTTCGTTTATTATCCTTCAACTATAATATTTATAACTAGAGTTTGATAGTGGGTTGAACGGGTAACCGACCTCGACGTGACTTTTTACCACGGATGGCTCTGGGAACGAAAGGCGGATCGTAATCGTTCAATCGCCTCATGTCAGGTGCGGGCTCTTTCCTCTCGAAAAACCTTCGTTTAGGATCGATTGGTCGAGTTTTATGATCCACCTGTTTAAAAAACCAAATTAGTTTTAAGTAATAAATAGAGCTTATTTTTATTTGGTTACTTTGTAGATTTTCTCCCATGGCATGATTTCGTCCTTTACGCAAAATCGAGGTCGATTAGACATGAGGTGTTTGAAGACCTGTTCAACCTGTTTGCGCTTTATGGTGTCTTCAATGTTGGCTATGTACTTTTCCTCGCTCAAATATGGTCGGAGATTGACTGTCGGTTCCACCGGTTGGGCCAAGTAGAACGAAATCAATTTTGCCAGAACGTCATCATTAAAACCTTAAAAAAAAGATAGAATTACTTTTATAAAAAATAAATAAAGAGATTGATCAATTAAAAATACCTTTAACTTGGCCGTTTTCAACAACGTCGTATAAATTGAGCTCATCTGAACCGAAACAAACATTGCGGTGGGGATTGGCGTCGGAAGAGTTCTTCGAGTAGAGAGCGCAAGTGTTCATCTGGTAAGCATACAAAGAGAACTGGCGCCCGTTGGTGATGATGGTCTGGGTCGTGATGGGATAAGTCAATTCAGTATAAGGACCGAATCCTATACAACAGAAAATTTATCATTTTTAAAAGACAATCTTCTATATAAATGTTTACCCAAGTAGCAAGCTTGAGCCAAAGTCCAGGCAAATGAATAAAAGATGCCAGCAGAATGTAAACCTTCCTGATGATCTTGACCATTCAACAAAACGTCACGAAATTTCATGTGCCCTCTGTGAAGCATCGATAGATAACCATGTTGAAGCTTCGTGCCAGGCCAGAATCCTGATTTAAAATAAATAAATTAAAATTAAATTAAGAGAGAGTTCATCATTTTCTTATTTTAAATTTACCTGGCGTGTTGCAGCTCCGAGAGTGCTTGAATTTGTAAGTGAGAACCCGTGGATCGTGCTTCCACTCGGGAATAACACCTTCAACGCTGAGTCCGCTGTCTCTATCCATCAACTGTGGAAGAGGGTTGTGGTGACGTAGCGTTAGGCAAGGATTAGCAACGTACTTGATCGGTCTATAATAATATAAGAGTATAGTTATTCGGAAAGAAGTAACATACAACGAATTTTACCTGTCAACGGGATCATCAACTTTACCGCTGTAGAATTTGTCATTTTCTCGACATTTTTTCGTTACTTTGCTGGGCTCAATGCCTCCTAAGAACCAAGAGGCTTCTATTCTCGGGTTCGAGTCCAGTTCCATTTCATTGAGGTGCTGATTTTGAGGTGATAACAGATTCATCATCAGTCTGTTGAGCACGGGAGTGAAATCTCGCGAGAATCTGTTCTCTTCAGTAGCTTGGCTTTTAGTTTGATTATACCTATTAGTTCTGGAAAAAGAGAAATATATTTATAAAACATACTTGAGTTGATTGATATTTGAAAATATATACCTAGCAGAAGCACATTCCACCATTTGCAAAATCAAGTCACAAAGAGGGCCCTTGACTGTTGGGATAAGTTGCTGGGCTCTTGATTCCAGATCTTTATATATATCTGGTGAACCTGGAACCAGGCAGGTCCTTGTGGCAAACTGGGCAAAGGGTAGGGCATTGTAAGGGACAAAATCCTCTCGCAACTGACAGGCCCACCAACCCCAATACTTGGGCTCATTCAGTTCAATCAATTTTTCTTCAACAGTAGGGAGATTGGTGATCTTTTGAGCGACAGCTTCGATTTGACGAGCTTTGACACTATCTCGACTCATGTCTAATATGGGAGGGTAGACTGGCTGATCAACATATTCACTTTCGCTTGGCTGGAAATAGCTGGATATCCTTCTACATTGTGGTATGTTTTTCAAAATCTTCTGGGAAACTTGCTTGGCGAGGCTCAGCCTGTACGCCATTATTTTAGGCTTTAGATAACCCTGAACTGATTGAGATCACAAAATTTGCAAAAAATGTGTTACCGGCATGTAAACAAATCATGGGGCCATACTGTATTCAAGCGGCAACAGTGTATTCAGTCATGCGGTCGTAATGCTCAGCTTAAAATCGATTTCTAGATGCTATTATCAAATAGTTTAATTTAAAAATATTAATTTAATTATTTTCATGTCTGATTTTACTTTTAAAACTTGTATTAGTTATATTTCTTTATCGATAATATTAACTGGCAACACTGCACAAACATTCCATGAACGTTCGAAATTCGAAAGAACGAAATTTTGGGTTCGGTCGAAGTGCCCGAACAAGACCACACGTTCTCTCCCAGATTTTCTCTCTGTTTCTTTCTTTGCAAATTCGAGATAAAGTTTTAATCGCAAGAATGGGAGATAGATTTATTAGAGCTTTTCCCATCTGCGATTTGCATTCAGGATTGATGGGAGATGTGAGTGTCATCGGTGTTGTCATTGCCTCGGAGCGTCCCCGGCTGATTTCCAAGCAAAGTATTGCTAACATTTCGGCCATGTATTTTCACTCATGTACTGCTGGCTCTACTCCTTTTTTTTTATTTTTGCAGTGACTTCTCCAGTTACGAAACGATACGTTTGCAACTTTACGATCCGTGATGAACGCGGTGACACGATCAACGTTTCTGTCTGGGGAATGATTGATTTTGTGGAGATGATCAGCGACCGCTGTGGCATTGGAGCTTTTGGTAATTTTCTGTTAAGATTTTGGTTCTTTTCTTACTCATCTGATTTATATTTTCAGTGCAAGTGTGTAATCCACGAATTCGAGAAATCGTCGTTAACAAAGACATGGGCGTCTATCTGCCAATGGTCTCAAGGTAAATACATTTTTAAATGATTTTTATTGCCTATATAAATCACCATTTCATTTTTAAAGCAAGCACAGGTTGATCTTGGACGAGAAAATGTATTCGATGGTGAAAGTCTTCAAAGGAGAAGAAGATGAGTACGGATTCTCCATCACAAGCAAGTTGGAAGCCTCTTTTCACATTCCCCTCTACTCTTCGTGCCGAAAAGTTACAGTCATGGATCTACACATAGAAAATTCAAGAGTCTTTGTTGGCGACATCGTTACGGTCGTCGCTATTGTCGTTTCGGTATTATTATTTACATTTTTAATTAATCAAAAGTCTATATTTTGCACTTTATAATTATCCAGGTTGGCCCTGTTATGAAGAACGTGAAAAAGGATGGCAGGATTTCTCAACGTCAAGAAATCAAGGTATTATCAAAGTAAAATAAATTCCTGTATGAAAAAATTCTAGAAAATTTGTGATTACAGTTGATGGATCACTCGACCAAAGAGAAGCATATCTCTCTGATTCTATGGGATTCTATCCTTCAGGCTTATGCTTCCGAATGGATTCCTCGCACTACAGGTCTAATTTGCTCTTTCATTTTTCAAGTAAATATAATTTAGAAATTTTATGATTCCAGTGCTGCAATTGACGAGCGTGAAATACTGCTTGGATCGCTATTCCAATCGCAAAATCTTGGTCAATTCTCCTTGCACTGTCATTACCATGGACCCCAATACGGACGAAGGAGAGATGTTGACCAAGTACGCTCGAACTTCCCTTCCGGATTCTGCCTCCCTCTCTCGGATCCTCGCTCAGATGGACGAGCTGGGCCCATTCAATCGTTAAGCGCACTTATAACTCTATTTATTATTTATTTTGTTTTATTTTAAATTGATTTATTTATAGGGAACCAAGCCAAGAAAACTGAGAGCCTAGCTTTCCTTCATCACTTGGCTCAAAAGATGGAGATTGGAGCTCGTCAACAACTCCTTTTCCAAGCTTTTGTCAAAGACATCAAATTGAACGATGCTCAGCGTGTCATTCGAACTAAATGGTAATTTACCATCATAATCTAAATAGTTTTCCATATTATTTCCTTTAAAATTGTTTTATAATAGTCCCAATTGCGGAGTGCGCAGTGAGGAAAAAGGAGCGACTTTGTGCCAAACAGCTCAGTGCTACGCCAACAAAATCAGCACCGTCCTCTATTTCGACTTATACATTTCCGCTTTCGATTCTTCCGGTAAAATCTATGAACTTCTTTGTTAAATTCGTTATGACTTATGGATCTTCTTATTTGCATAGGAATGATAAGCCAACTTCGTTTGGGTGGAGAATTCGCAGAGAAAATCCTCAACATTTCGGTACAAATTTAATGTAAAGATCATATATATATTTGGTTAATACTATATATATATATTTGTTATAGCCGAAGGAATTTGTCAATCTGAGCGACTTTGAGAAGAAGAAAATGGAGAACATTTTCCACTTGGAGCGTTGCGAGATTGGAATTCAAATGGAGCACCGTTTCGACGGCAAACGAGTTCTCACCGTCCTTCACATGGAGCCCTTCTCCCAAGATTCAGCTTATTGAGACTACTTGATTGAAACATTTCTTATAGAAATCAGTAATGCAGTTTCACGCTCCACGATGTACCGTTCAGGAAATAAACGACAAAATAGCTTAGCACGTCTTTTGCTGCTCGTGTATTAATATAGTTGATTTGCTGAACACCCTACCCAATATATTGATAATAATCAATTACATGCAGAAGTACTGCACTTCTAAATATTTGTCAACGCCACTAACAGGGCAAGGATCTGGAAGGCCCATGACGTCATTGGTGACCGTGAAGCTGCAGCTGGGTTTTCCACCGCACAATCCCGTTACGGTTTTAGAAACGTTTTTCGCGCACATGATTTCAGGTTTGTTGCCTATACAAACTGTTTTATTGAACCTTCCATAACGAGCTTCGTGAACTGTTATTTTGCTTTGCTGCTTCTCACGAGGAGACGGCGATGGGGGACAGGTAATGCTAGCCTTCCCATCGTGGTAGTTGATGCTAAAGAATCCTATGCCAAAAACACGCTCGCATACAACGATTGTGTTCATCTTTATGTTGCGATCTATGAATTATTAAATTTTTATTTTAACTTTGGAATTGAGAAAATCATAAATTGATATACCTATTGGGTTTGCAGTTACAAATGTTGAACTTGAAACTGTTGTTCTTCCCGTTGAGAGGATCGACAAGGATCCTTGCGGCTTCATTACCATACTTTTTTCGTTGTCTTTCTGGGTATTTGAAGGCACGTCTTTTAGAAGCAAAGCAGTTAACTTCATTTCAAGTTGGAAAATATTGATAGTTTGTTGTTGGCTTTTTATTTTGAAAGTGTTCAAGTCATCAGATATGTTTTTAAATTTCTTATCAAACTCTTTCCCTTTTTTGGCCAGGAGGAGAACGAATTCCTCAAAGTGATTCTCATTTTGAGTCTTTAGTTCCGATAACAGTTGACGGAATTTCTCTTCCAAATGGTTTCTCATACGGGACTCCAGTTCCTTCTTACATACCGTAGTAGAATAATAGTGTTATGGAGTTAATAAGTTTGCTTTATTTGAATTTAAATATAGGTGAAGCTTACTAAATTACTGTCTTTCATCTCGTTATTTTGTTGATCCTTACCAGTAGCAGCAAAACCCTCAGAATTCGCTATAAAATTACATCAAGTTTATTATAAGCCAAATCATTCTATTGTCATAAGCATTATTTTTTAAAAATAGATGACATTGAGCGCGTTTGCATAGCGGCAAAACTCAATAATAGTTTAACAATGCCCTGGAAGGATAATGGCTTTTTAATTTAATTATGTGAATACCTTGACTAGTAGCAGCCTTCGCCGTTTTCTCGCATGCAATCAACATCAATAATATTATGAACAGATTTCGACCAATTTGAGAACAAGAATTGGGCCACTTTGTTTTTAAAGTTTGGCGCATCTTCTCTGCAGTCGATGTGATGATTAGATATACGCAACTAGTAGCAGTGTTATATTCTAGATATGATAGCGCCTTTGGTTTGAATTTGAAATGGTAAAAACTGTTGTTAGATACATATAAATCTAGAGCAATAAGGATGTTAAATTACGATTAATTATGTAGCGCACTTCCTTTATTTTCATCTTTTTTGAATAATTGTTGCTTCTTCCTTTCTATATATTCTCTCAGTTTATTTATAAATTTCATATATTATTTATTCGAATTTTCAACATATAGACTACTTTTTAACGAGCAATAAATCCCCATTCATATAGTTATGTATTTCCGTTCCTCATTTGCGCTCTTCCCACTGCGCGCAATACGGCATTACATATAGTTATTCTGGTACTTTTTTAAAATATTATAATTTGGTTACCAAAGTCAGTATCCATGTGATTATACTATATTACACGCAATCATAGTACAACTCAAGATACTTGTCAACTGCTGGGCACGGATCTGGCAATCCTAAATGTTGATTAGTCACCACAATAGAGCAGCTTTCCTTGCCTTCGCGGATCTTTTTTATGGGCTCGGTAGAATTCTTCTTGCACATAGTTTTGGCCTTGTTACCGCGACAAACTTTTGAGCTGAATCGGCCGTATCGAGATTTTAGCACGGCAATCTTCTTCGGCGATGGGCAGCTGATTAAACCTTTCCCGTCATAGCGCTTGATTTCAAAGCCGTCGCGGAACAATCCCCGTTCGCATATGATTTGTGTCTTCGGAAGACTTGAAACTGATAATTGCACAATTAAATATTTTTGTCTCTTATCGTGTTTGCTGATAATATCATAATAATACCCTTGGTTTTGGTCTCAATTTTTGAATTGATTGACTCAGTTATGTCGGCATCGTTGGGTGAAAGAGTAATCAGAGATGAATTGTAAACCATCGGAAATACCGATGAAGAAGATGTCGGTCTCATTTTAGGCGAGGTTGCAGGTTTCAAGTTCTTTTTAGCGGGTCCAACAGATTTAATTGGTATGGTAATTGCCTTGATTTCTAAGAAATGGTCAATTGTGTAAGAGATATGAGCCTAATACATAAAGTGAATTTAATCATATTACTTAAAGGAGCCTAATCATACCAATTATAGGAAGATTTTTTGGGGGTTCCAAAGTCACTTCCTCTGATTTCGCTTTAGCTCATTCATCGGTCAATTGACTGATCAATTCATCCTGGTTATAAGAACTGTCATAAGTTGAGCAATATCCAAAGCGATGTCTTTATTTTCAAATTTTAAGTTCTCAACGTCTTGGAATACGTTTTCCAATTTAACTTTAATTTCCTTTTCTTTTTTTGTCATCAAAAGTACGAGGGACTCGAATATATTTTCATTTTTGGAAGTCATGTCGTTTGATAATTGGTGAAATTTCGATTCAAATTCGGCGCGTAGCCTCGATTCCATCTCTTCCTACGCGTTCATGTAATAAGAAAATGGTTTTGAAAAATACATAATAAACAATTAATAATTCAATTAAATCACATAGGCATTATTGAGCGTATTCAGATGGAATGGTTTTTCGTTTCCATTTTGCTGTGGCACTGGGCTACGCGGACTACCAGCAGTGACTATATTCGAAAGTCTAATAAGTTTATATGAGATGATAATTTTAAGACTTGAAAATATTTCATCTTCACCATTAATAATATTCTCTGCTGACGATGGCGACGCGATTATGCCTATCAAATACGAATACGAAAAACATCTTGTTTTCGTGGTTCTTCATCCCAAAGCATGCGGCTCAACTGTTATTATTCATTGTAAATTCCAGCATTTATAGCTAAGCGATATTTAAAATATGTACGTCAATAGCAGTTGGAATTTCCAATATAGGACTTTGTTCAGCGGCGCATAATGCAACTATACGTGGTTCATGAATGCTGACGATAAAAATAACGAAGCGGATTTCAATATTACTGTTGATGTTTTATTATTGCTCATGTGTATTTATCATTATTATAACTTTGATTGAATAAAATAACCAAATTCCATTTTAGTAAAAAATAGTGAATTCCTTTTTATGGGAATCAAAAGGCTGGCTGTAATAATTATTATTAATAACGCGGCCTATGTGCAACTATACTGCACTTCTAAATATTTCCATGCGCCCGGACAAGGATCTCCTTGTCAAAAAGTTGAAAGAAACGAAATACAAAACAAATCGTTCTTTACGACGCTCTTATTTGTCGTTAATCTATGATCTTTATGAAGGATAATAAAATCAATATATATTTTTTTCATTTATTGATTTTTAAAATTACCTCTTTCTATTATCACAGTTTCAATAGAGCGAACGTTGCTGCAGTAGTGGTTATGCGACCTTAGTTATTTCAATTTTATTAAGAGGCTGTATTTACTTTACATAATTGTAATTAAAATCTGGTTGTTGCTGATGTGTATATATTTTTCTCTTAAAATACAAATATAAGCACACATGTAATAAAGAAAGTGCCCAAGTTTTTCTTCTGCTTCTTTGTTAAATTAAATGTATAACTAACAGTGATACTGCACTTCTAAATATTTGTAAATGCCGCCACACGGATCTCCTCCCATCAGTTCATTGGTGACTTCCAAGTTGCAGTTCGGCTTGCCACTGCACAGCTTTCTAATGATTTCGAGCACATCTCTGTCGCACGTGAGGTGGTCGTTCGGTCCCGAACAAATATCTTGGCTGTACCTTCCATAGCGAGCCTTAACAATGGTTACGTTCTGCTGAATCGGAGATGAGCTGGGGCATGTGATCGTATATTTACCATCAAAGTTGTTCTCTTCTCGGGCCTCGCACACGGCAGTTGTTTTAATAAATGTTGAATCTACGTCATTATATAGTAATATCTTATCATCATGTTCTCTTTAATTATGATTAGGTAACTATTATTACTGTTTTGTAATTGGACGACTCCTGAAAAATTGGCTCTGAAAAATTGGTTTCCACTTCCAGTCAAGTGAGCTATTTTCTTTTTGAGCTTATCGATGTAGATGGCTTGCTTGTTGCTTTTAATTTTAATCAAATCTAGGTTTCCGGAGACGTATTTGAGTTGGTTCGTCAAATTTTTCTCAATTAGAGAGAAATTGGCTGACATCTTCGTTGCAAGTTGCTGACATTTTTCTTCAATATCGTCATCTGCTTCACCGTCTTCAGTCTGTAATGTGTGTATCAATATAATTTAATGGCAATCTAGCAAACAATATTAAGAAATGATGATATTATTTATAGCATACTAAACCACTGGCATTGTTCGTTGCTACTTCTTCTTTCTCGGAATCAGTTATGCCATCTCCATTTTTAAGAGAACCTGATCAAATTAATAACTTAGAAAATGCAAGTTTTTATTTTATTTAAAAAATATTTGTACCGTCGTTTTTCATTTTAACGCCAGCTTGCTTGAGTTTCCTTTGGCATGATACATTAAGGAAGAGACACGTCATTAATGACAATAGTAAGAGTAGCCTCAGATCCAAATGCATCGCGTCTTGTATTTCTTGTCAATAACTAATGCACTCTTGATGTATATACTTCGCCGACTGATATTATCTACCTTATTGAGTTGGCGATTCGATTGGATGTCCACTAAATGATCAAATTTGCTCTCGTCACAGCTTGCAACGTGGCAGACCAACTAGAATTTCATAAATTTTATTAAGATTTAAAAAAAAAACTAATATTTATTTATTTCCCATCCGTTAAAAGTTAAAACGCTGTTATATTATATGATTAATAAAAAGTATACTGTAATATCGAAATGTTTAAGAATAAATAATGAAATCAACTATAGATTATGCTCAGCATCGATGCAAGACGTATATTATTGCAATGAAATAATATTATAAAAATCGATTTTCACTTTAAGCCGGCGAATAGACCATTACAGACATCGTCATAGTAGATTATATAATTGTTACTCGCAAAATCATCAAATATGCTGTGCTGTGTAAAGAATTGATACACACCAAAGCATTTCTTCTTTTCTAAAACATAAAATATTCTCCATTTCAATATCATGATGTAATCATCTCTCTTATCTTATATAATTCATAATAATCATTTTTTAAAAACAGTAAGCAAAATTCAAATCTTATCAGAAAGTGATGAAATAATATAAAAATGGCACAACCGAAATTTGGCTTTGAGGGATGAGGGAGGACGATAATTATATAATTTCAAGTCCAAATATCCATGACGTCTTTTTGCAAAAAAGAAAAAAAATGCGCGATTTTCCAGAGAAATCAAAAGAGAGAGAGTAGCGCTAGAAAATCAGCTTTAGCGCCATATAGTGGCTGAAGCGAGGAATTTAGAGACTTTTATTTTTAAAACGAAATTATTCCCTCTGGTCCCGAATAATAATAATAAAATCATAATCAGCGTGATGTTGAAGAGCTATTGCAAGAAACTGCTGCCTCTTGCGGACAAGGGAAAAGCAATTTTTCCTTTCCTTCCGGTGTCAAAGGATTCTTCCCATAAAATTGGATCAATTCACCTATAAAAACCCAATTTAAATGAATTCATTAATTTGATTTAATTTTAATTTTATTCAAACTTACGAAGACTCTTTTGAGACGGATCGCTGGATCCCAGCAAAGTGTATTTCTGATGATTCCGGGCCGTTCCGGCGTCAATAAGAAAATGGGAGAATCCACCCGCTGGATTCCGGACGGATAGAGCGTATCCCCAGAGACGCTCCGTAAGCCGGACGAGGAAGGCTCCAGTAGGTCGCTCTGCAAGACGTCTTTCCGCCTCTGCTCGTGAAATGGCGCCGTGGAACCAGACGCTCATGTGACCCGTTCCGGGTTCCAATCCGGCCGCTTTAGGGAACTCTTGGGTCCAATACCAATCTTGAGCAGCTTCCAGATTTCCGGGCTTCATAGTAGCTAAGCTCGGTCTCCTAATAATATAAAAATCAGTTAATAACTTATTTTAAATAACTTTTATTGATGGAATTATACCGAAGTTGTCCGATGGAGCGAGGCGTTTTGGGTCCCGTTTCCGTGGCCGGGATCGGCCACTGGAAGGTCCTCTGGTGGCCAAAACATTTAGGTGAATGCTGGCTATCTTCTAAGCAAGGTAGAGAAGGTAAAGTCGGAGTTGCCGGAGTGGTGGTAGCTGAAGAAGAGCAAGAGGACTGCGGGGGTGGTGGAGGCGGCCAAGTCAACTGGATCCCGCCGTTCAACTTGTTGTGCCTCGGTGGAGGTTCTGGAGTCGTAGGTGAGTTGTTTGATGACGGGATTCCGGTCAGCTTCCAGTGCTCTAGACGAGCTTTTCTCGCCATGGATCGGATAGCTGATAATTCTTGATCCGGGATGATTTGATTGGGTCCACTCATTAGAGGATGTCCTCCATTGGACGGTCTACTATTATTATTAGTGGTAACGTTGAGCGACAGAAGAAGATCATCTCCACTGGTCGTAGTGCTGTTACTGCTCGTCGTGCTACTCCGGCTGCTCTCTCCCGCAGAGCTACTCGCCGCTTCCCAGAGGCGCCCGTAGATGGGATTCATATCATCCATCAGCCTTCCTTTAGTGATACCATTCCGGAATTGGGGAGGAGCTCCAGTTTTCTTAGAGCTCTCCGTCGGTGGCACAAAATCTGTTCTAGGGACCCAGATGTCCGTATTGGTCTGAGCTGGCGGAGTGGTCGGAGTGGTCGGAGACGTCTCCGTCGCCACTCCGGATGGTAATGGGTACGGTTTAGCTCCTCTTAGATCCAGCTGAACTGGAGGACTATTCCGTCTCTTCCATCCAATCAGTTCGTAGAGAGGCTCCCGGATAGCTCCTCCTGTCGTAGAGCTACTGGAAGAAGACTTGTTGCATCCGCTATCCGGCGAACCGCCGGATGAAGAAGAAGTGTTCATTAGAACGGTATCATGTTTACTAGTGCTATCTTCCTCCATCCGCCGGATTTCTTGGAGACTCTGTTCCAGTAGATCGCTCACTTCCGCAAAGAGGTCGTCGTTCTTATTAGAATCATCCCGGTGGACGGGATCCGGACTATTGACGACACTGTACGTTTCTGTTATGGTGGAGGAGGTCTCCTCAAAGTCCAGCTCGGATAGGACGCTCCCGGAATCAACTGAATTAGGATCATCCGGTTCTAGGTGGACGACCGTCTGCCGCTGATCCACCACTTCCACCTTATCCACCGCAGGACTAATAGGATCTCCATTCTTCAATTGATTGATGGATTTACTACGGAGGAGCTCCATAAAGAGCCGGGCGGATGCCGAAGATTCAGAAGGGCTTATACTGGCAGGTGCTGCCCCCTGATGGTTATTCTGACTAAAATGATCTTCTCCTCCGTTCAAGAATCGAGGCCTATTTTTTTAATAATAATTAATATAATCATATTTAACGACTCTATTATGAATTTTGTTACCAATTTTCGGTGGAACCATTTGATGCTTCTCCTCCAAGCCGGCCAGGATCGAAATTGGTCAATGATGAGATGAGGCTATCGATATCGTCTTCATCATAGTTATGATGCCTACTCTGGTTATTGGTATCTTCTGAAGAATCCAGCAAGGATCCCAAAGATTCCGCCGATCCGCCAAAGACGCTAGTATGCAAATTACCCGTTCCGTCTTCCAGGAAGCGGACCCTCTTTGGAACTAAATATTTTTTTCAAAAATTTATTATTTCCAGAAATTCGGGATTTTAATTAAAAATAGTTATACCTGATTTAGTGGATAGAGGAGTGGATAAGGAAGATGGATGACTGAGATTGGCTCGTTGCTGACCTAAAGGTCGTAAGAAAGGGTTGACCAGATGACCGCTAGGCTGTTCTGACTGTTTCAAAGTCATCCCCAAAGGAAGAAGTGGCGGTGGCGGGCTTTTTGAATCGGGGTGAGGGAGCGGCGGCGGTGAGATGGCGCCTGACGTTTCGCTCAGGGCCGCCCGGCTGTCCAGCAGCCGACCTCGTCTCTCCTTATTTAGAGAAAAAGGAAGACATTTTTTTTTGAATTTGAGAAAAAAGCTTGAGGGGCGAAAGAGAGCATCAGTGTCAAGTTGCGAAAAAAACACTGACTTCAACCAGTGACATTTATACATTTTTAAAAAGCAGTTTATTTACATAAGGAAGGAAAAAAATAACATCTTTAAAACAAACATGGAGTGGGAAGGATTTATGCAAATTGTTTTCGGTCACTTCTTGGTAACATAAAATAAATAATTAAATATATTTCTGTGGTCGAAGCCTATTATGTAAATGTATTCTTCGGGGGAAAAAATTGGTTGCCTATACTGTTATTACGAAATTTGAATTTCTTTGTTTCTCTATACGATGATTTTGATTTTGTAAAAAAAAAAAAATAAGTGGCATTGGTCTTATCAATTGTCAAAAGAGCTTATCGTCATGCAAATTAAAACAAATGAAGTGACATGACATAAAAATGATTTTGCAATTTTTTTTTTTGCTGCGCGCTTTTTGTTTGCATACTTATTATTATCTCTCAATTCAATGCCAACTTGTCCCTGCTGATAATTATAAGCAACGTCATTCAATCTGCAAGGTTACCAATTGTTTTGCAATTACAATTAATTAAAACTTTTTTATTACATCATTTTCTAAATTCGTATTAGAATAAAATGAAAGTTTTTTTTTTCTTATGAAGGTCTCTCCGTCATCAGAAAATAATGAAAATGCCGTTTTCCCACAAAACGCGTTGTACAGGGCCCATCAAAGTCATTTAAGAGCTCACGCGTGAGTGTCTCTCTCTCTCGTGAAAAAGGGGGAGGGAAGTTCATTGTTTAGAGAATCGAAATTAGCCTTTGCGTGTGTGGCCTTTCACCGCTCTTCGTGTGTAATTTGAAGGCTTCTTTCTTAGAAATGCTATTACATCATGCTTTTTTCTTCGCCTCCATTTATCATTCTCAAACATTTTTTTTTTCAAAACTTGATTAGATTTAAGTATTACCTGAGCGAGTCTCAGCTCATTCAGGAGCTGGTCGTAGTGTTTAGGGTGAGTGGGCGAGGACGGCTGATTAGCCGCCGGATGAGCGCTTCCACCGGCGTCCGACATCTGATGAGCCGGCGGAAGGGGAGGTGGAGGAGGGCTGCCGACCAGTCCGGATGTCGGTCCCAGCGGAGTACACATCATTAATGCCGAAAAGCTCTTATTGGCCGGTCGATGATGCCCATTAGTTGATGCAGCGTTGCCAGACGTCCGGCCGTTGCTCGCAGAATTGCTCCTCCATAATTGAGGCATTTTTTAAATAATTAAACCGCGATTTATTTAATAGAATCAACCTGAAAAGAAAAGAAAAAAGATTTACATAAATATTTGAGAGGAAAGTTTCGATACTTTTTATGGTGAAGATGATATAACGTTTAGACCATTTATTCAAATGGCCATTTTGAGAGCGGCGGCAGCAGATGGAACTGTGCCATTTCTATTCCTTATATTTTGTGTTTTGTTTATATACGCATATAAATAACTTTTTGGACTAAATTATTATTTTTGGCCAAGCATCATTTCCTTATCTGATTTATATCTTTTTTTTCGGTGGTGGGATGGCCAATTTCGACTCTGTCATTTCTCTCGAACGTGATTCATATATTTTTTTTTTCTCTGAAGGACCCATAAATGGTTGGGCATCCAATAATATGCGATGACGATATGAGACATGGCGGCGTCAAATATATACTTTTTCTTATTATTATTATATTGGGATATGGGGGCGCGGCTGGGATGCTGGGCTAGATAGAATCCCAGCCGCGCGTCAGCACCGAATTTGGAGTGGGGTCGGTATATGGCTTTTCAAATAAGATTCGAATTTAAGATGATGCATATACGAACGTAAACAATGACGACGACGATGACTATTTAAGGGTTATATATGATAGAGGATCTTGGGCGCGATGCCGCGGTGACAAAAACAAATGGTCACCGATATGCTGCTTTACATAATTTTTTAAAAAGGATTATTATTAGATGTAATCTAAAGTTGTATTTAAATATATAATCTCTTCATCTTTTTTTTAAAAAGAGAGAGAGAATGCGACGTTGCCAAATAATTATAGGGCGGGAGGCGAGCGAACAATAGAGAAAATCAGGATTTGAAAAAAAAATAAATGACTCATGGATTAATCAAGAGATAAAAATATTTTAGAGGATTGCCGATTTAGGAGCTGAGGGCCATAAAGACATATCAGTTTTGAGATATAATTCCACTCTTTTTTTTCTGGGGACGAATAAGGCGGTATAAACGTACAAATGTTGAGCTATCCAATAAAATTTGAATCTCCCGCGCTCTGGAATTTCCGTCGCTCATTACTCAGAGACACTTAATAATGCATATAAATTATTTGGAAAATGGATAATAATTCAGCACTGCCAAATTTACTAGAAAAAAGAAATTCTCTCCCGTTTCTTTTCTTAAAGAGATTTATGGTAATCGAAAAGGGCTATATAGCTTATAATATTACCTCTTAGGTAACCCTCCCCGATTACACCAGCAGCCCCTTAAAAGGTGAGCATTTTCTCCTCCTCAGATTCTTTTGATGATGCCCACCATATCATCGGTCGTAACACCTTAATCGATAAATCGTGTCGCTAAAGCACGTACCTACTTAGTCACTGTCAACTCGAGTTGACGTCTAATATTATTGCTATTTTTATATTACAATAAGAGGCGTGAAAATTATTGCTTAGAAATTTGCATATTATTGCCCAATATATCATGTATTCGTCTGCTAATAAAATTCATTAGGTCTACAAATCAACAGTATTTTTTTTAAAACTTTGAACTAATTATAAGTAGCGTAACAGCTGTTCAGCTCCATCACTACTAACGAGGCTTTAACCACAGTTATTTCTATACTTTCCTGCATTACTTGAATAATAAATGAGAAAACCAGTTTTCAATCTTCTAGTTTAATAAACTTGATTTATGTAAATCTTGCAATAATAATTTGAAAAAAAAAAATGTCCTCCTCCTTCTTTTGTGTTTCTTAAAAAGCTTCTATTGTTTCATATAATGATTAGACATTAAGGACCTCTCCGTTACGGCCCCACCCCTAAAGTCCCATATTTTTTTCTTTACCTATAAGGTATCATGATATATTTTTTTATTTTCAAAAATGAACTGGAGACACGCCTTGATTAATCACGCAAGGGGGCTTCTAATATTATATAGAGATTGCCATCTTACATGTAATCCATTCACGCATGATTTGTTCAATCTATATATACTGTCGCCATGATTTAAATATTAATGGGCTAGGAATGTAAGGAATTTGAATACTTTTGGCAACGCTACTCGCCCGCTCTCATCATTTACATTTTCCATCATCGGATGGAATTCAGAGTATATACTGAAATAGTTTTTCTTTTAGAATGTTGACCTCGACTATTAGGCGCCCTAAAAAGCGGAAGTAGCAAACTTCCGGCCCTTTTCGCTTTAAAACTTAATTAAAACAGAATTTACCTATCGCAAATATTATTATTTTAATATAATTAAAAGGGTGGAGTCCTTTATTTTTGCACATATAGATCCCACCCTAAAAGTTTGAGCTGATAAAAAAGAAAACAAAAGAGGACGGCCTACGCCCCTATTATGGCACGCCCATTGAGTGCTGGACGCAACCGGCCGGTTGTATTGTTTTATTCTAGATCGTCGCAAGGTGATAATGCGCACAGTACAGCCGGATGAGCCTAAATATGAATCTTTGTTTTGCATTTTTTTTTTTAAAGGGGGAAAACAGAATAACAAACAAACAAAAGAGGAGGAAAGAACTTGTATATAACTGCGTGCACGCGCCTGAATGCTTTTGTGCATTCAAATGAGCAACATTTCTTTTTTGGCTTTTTTTTTTTGTTTTTGTATTCCGGAGAAGGTCATCAAGTTTCTTTTTCGTCCATGCGCTGCACGAGGACTGGTTTTATAACAACATCTATTTGACCAGAATGAAAATGTGTTTTTCGGTCTCTTTTTTTTTTTGTTGGAATGGAATTTGCATATGATTATTTTTCTTTTCCATGGAAATATAATATTCAATTTATAAAACTTTAATTTTGCGCGCGCAAATTTACACCATCTAGCGGTGCGCATCTCAATCAGAGTTAATCGACTCCCTCATTAGCGAGTTGTTTTGTCAGATATAAATCATCACATCCGCCAAAAAGACGGGCTTTCACCTCTTATTATAATACCCATTCAATTATAATAATACTTGCAAGAATAAATAATATTTTTGCCAACAAAAATTCGTGATGCCTGTAGAGAAAGTATATAAAAACTCACCTGTCCCGATGGGGGCTTTCAAGCTGTCAATTTCCCCGGCCGATGGAACGGCCAACTCGGGCCGAAATCCACCGTCAGCATCGGTGATCGCGAGTCGCTCACTATTCTTTGACAGTTTGCCTTCCTTCTTTAAAAACTTCTAAAGTAAACTGTATACACAACACGGAGAACAAGAAAGGAATGTCACCAGTTGTGTTCTGTTCGACAGCAACTCAACGACTATAGCTGTAACGAAAACAAACGAAAGAAGAAGAAGAGAGCGTGCCCCCTTTGAGAGTGCCTGGTGTGAGCGCACCTGTGCGGATCCGACGGATTTTCCCGGCTTCGGAAGCAAAGCAGAGGAACGGGACGGATACCAAGCTCTTCCTCTCACTGACAGACGTCTTTTGAGACCAAACTGAACCAGATCCGATGGGATATGAGGCCCTAAAGGCGCCTTCAAAGTGGCCGGCTGGTCCTGATGCAGCAGCCGACCGGGTTGTGACGTCAGTCACGTGATCTCTGTGTATCCGCCCCGTGAAAGTTTTTTTTTTTCTCTCGCTCTCTTACGGTGAGAGGAATTTCTTATAAACTTTCTCGTATGTCTTTTTGTAAAGCTGCTAATTTTGGCCATTTCTCATTAAAAAAATAAAAATGAGGGAGACGAAGAAAAAAAAGTGGAGGAAGAAAAATCAACAAAACCGGAAATTCCATTGACTTTGAAGGGGATATTTTGGGATTGATGGATATGCCCTACTCTGTGGAAGCTCGTAGGGAAAATAAATGTCAGCCCCGAAAAGCTCTCTGGCGCTATTTCGGCGACTTCCTTCACAGGCCATTACTATACAGCAGCTTTTAAGAAAAAGAAATAAGAAGAAATCCAGCACCCCACGAGGATGAACGAGCTGTCAAAAGCTCATAATCGATATACGTGAGAAATATGCATCGATTTCTTAGGGGATTTCATAATAAGGATTTCAGACGGCCAGAGGTCCTTCCCTTTGCCCTCCTCAAGGTTGATGTTTATCGGGGACGGCAGCTTCCAGCCATGCCATCTAGCGCTCATTTTAAAAAGCTGCATATGTAAACAAAAAACAATAAGCTGTCAGCTTGGCTTCACGACAACATTTCGCTTCGAATTAGAATCACGAAGTCTTGCGCCTAGTTTCTCTTATTATGTGAATAAATAATATTTTTCTTGTTCCTACCCTCTTTAGTCCTCGTCTTCCCTCCCTGAAGTAAACATGTCGACATCATCTCTCCCCATCTTTCTCAAATTCAAATCGGCCTGTCAACTTTACTTATGGAAGCCGAAAGATCCGTCTGGATTGGCCGTTACGCGCATCCTTTTCGGTATTTAATATAAATACTAAATTCATTTTTGAAATTCATGAAATCCGGTTTGCTGTTCTTGAATCAGGAATCTTGATGGTGATGGACACTCTGCACGAGAGGGGGTTTGCAGAAGTTGACCACAGATTTGGGGATCCAAACATGTGTCACTTTCCTCTCTTCAACTTTCTCAAACCCCTGCCATACCAATGGATGTGCCTCCTTTATTTGCTCATGTGGTTTGGTAAGTGTTATTCATATATGTATCTATATAAGAAATTTCTTTTTCTACAAAACACTTCCTCATAATAGGTGCTTTGGGTATCACTCTTGGCTATCATTTCAAGCTGAGTTGTCTCAGCTTTCTCCTACCTTACTGGTACATCTTCTTTTTGGATAAAACTGCTTGGAACAATCATTCATACCTCTATGGCCTCTTGTCCCTCATTCTCTTCTTTTCTTCTGCTAATAACTATTGGTATAGAACTGCTACTTCAACATTTTTTTAAGTGTACTCATCCAACTATAATAATCAATAATGTAGGTCATTGGATTCATGGCTCAATCCAACCATGAAGAATATGGCTGTGCCAAATTGGAACTACCTCTTTTTACGATTCCAGATCTTCCTCCTCTACTTTTACGCCGGAGTTAAGAAAATGGACTCAGAGTGGCTCGGAGGATATTCAATGAAGGGCTACGGCGGCCACTGGGTTTTCACTCCTTTTCAGTGAGTTCATCAAATTCTTTTCAAAATTAAATTAAATTGATTTTAATTATATATATATTTTTAAAATAGATTTTTGCTGAAAGAAGATGATATCGAGTACTTGATCGTCCACTTGGGAGGCTTCTTGTTAGACTTGACTATTGGATTTTGGCTTTTGTGGCCGAGATCACGACCCCTTGCCATGTTTTTTGGAGCTTCCTTTCACGTCATGAACTCTCAAATGTTTCCCATTGGTACATTATTGAAACCCTTTCTATTTTTTTCAAGATAAGCTTCTAAAGCTCATTATTGTTTATTCCAGGAATGTTTCCATACGTTTGCCTAGCTACTCTCCCCGTGTTTTGTGACGAAGCCTGGCCCAAAAAGAGCTGGATCTCCCGGGCTCCCAAGTCTCTGCAGAGATTTCTACCTACTGCGGAAAATTTTAAAACTCCACCGCCAGGCGTCACCAGCTTTCTGCCTACCCCCAAAATGCTCTTGATGAGCATTTACGTCATTATCCAGTTGACACTGCCTTGGTCCCATTCCATCACCCAAGTAATTATGCCTGGAAATGAGAGTCGCTCCAGGAAATTCCTCTTTCCTCGATAATTATTATTTCGTGGGATGAGATTTATGAATTGCTCATTGGAGCGGAAATGATTCGTTCTGCCTTTTAGCTAGCTAGTGTGGGACGCCGCCGACGCTTGCATAATGCGATTTCACGGCACATCAACTCGAGATTTTCTCCCTCTTCCAGCTTTCTGTGGCGAGGGGGAATCCTTTTCTATTATAATGAACGTCATCTTCATTTGGAGTTTCACCAATTAGCCTCAATCCCCTTTCTTTGCGAAGAAGAGAAAAACAAACTTTTCGTTATGTCAATTATTTTATTGTTTAGAGAAACTACAAGAGCGGCGGAAGTGATTGCGATGCTTCCTCCTGATATGGATTTTTAAAAATTTCTAATTCTTTCTTAATTCTTATACAATAATCCGTCCGTCCGATATTAATTCTGGCCAGCTCAACAATTTTCCTGTGGATGCGGGCACAATCTAACCAGTTCATAGAATAGAAAAGGGCTAATAGTATAGATTAGTAGTACAGTAATTAGTTTCCATTCTCGCTCGTATTTCATCCGTTCATCATCTTTTCCCAATTAGTAACACCCGATCCTGCGGCTTATATATTAAGTCATCCCTGATCTTCCTAGCGAAAAGCGCTCCCAATAACTTCGCATCCCCGTTTTAAAATTATTAATAAAGAAAGAAGTTCCTTCAACTTACCTGATTCATTTTTTAAGGGCTACAATAATTGGACCAACGGTCTCTACGGCTACTCTTGGGACATGATGGTCCACGCCTGGGATACGATGCACGTCGTCGTCACCGTCCGCCACAAATCCAGCGGGCGCCTCGACTACCTCGACACTGAGGTTGCTATTTTATTCCAACGAATACATTTTATGTCAACGTATATATAAAGCTTATCTTGTTATTTTTTTGCTGCTTATATTAGGCTTTCGTTAGGAATGACAAATGGGTGGGCCACGCTGATATGGTGAGTTGCCTACGCATTTATATATACACTCCCCCGCCCTTTATCTCGATCCATACTTTGGTTTTTCAAGCTTTCAATCGATTGAATCTGGATATGGGATTGAGTTCTGCAACCTATATTTTTAAACCTCCAAATCTTGAAGCTTCTCATTTTTGCTTAAAGAGTTGTTTACTGAAATCCTTTTAAGTTTGCTAAAAAGCGTCTTAAATATTTGGTATGTAGGTGTACCAGTACGCCCACTGCGTTCGGGAGCGTCTAGCGGCAGTGAACGTGACAGATGTTGCTATCCAGGTAGACATTTGGCGCTCGCTGAACGGTCGCTTCCAGCAGCGGCTTGTTGATCCCCGGGTGGATCTATTGGAGGCGGATTGGTCCCCTTGGCGTCCTACGCCGTGGCTTATGCCGCTGCTCGTCCAGCTGAGTCCCTGGAGGGATGAGCTCCTCAAGATGGAAAAGGATCTCTTTGATCAAGAGGGGCACAACGCTTCCGTCCTCTTTGTAGCAGATTTCCCAGGTGATTATAATATTACTTAATTAGTTGCCTGCTTGTCTGGTTTAATTTGCGATGCAGCAAAGTTGTAAAATATATATATACTCAACCATTTTGCGTCTAGTGCAAAGTTGCACTAGTTTAATGACTTTATTATATGTTAAAGCAATAAAGCAATTAGTCGACAATTCAATAAGTTTATGATCATCTTAATGAAGAAGTTTTTATTCGATTCCCATATATCCACCTACACATACGTGCATTTCATTGTGGAAAACACTACCAATTTATTCTGGGACGTGCTTTATCTCTTCTTTTTTCAAAAAGCACGAATATAAGTGGGCCACAATGCGTCAATACACGACTGCTCGCTATGTAGTGAGATTTGATGCGTAAATAGGTAAGCCATTAGGTTTATAGGCTATGCCGTTTCAGTTCTCTCTATCAAATTTACTGCCGTCAAAGCTATGTAGATTCAATCTACATGATAGGGAACCCATAACTCAATCGATTGTACTTGGATACGTAGGAAAATTCTTGTAGGATAGAAGTTGAACCCGAAAGAAAGAAAATCCGAGCTTTATGTTCTTAGTGCGCAGTAGTATTTGAGTAGGTATTTGGCTGATTTCAAGTACTTTTTGTAAATCTTGGTTTGAGTGGTTCAAATAAAGTGCTCTTTCAAGTGGACTATAGAGTGTATAAGAAGACTTAAAAGAGTTGTCAACATCAAGGATTTTTACTTATGTTTCTCACAACTACGTATTTTAGGCATGTCTTTGGCACATGGTGGTTTCACATTATTAATAACTAAGCGTGCGGCGTTTAAGTTTCCTCTCCTATTATCCAGGTATATGAGTGACAAGTTGGTAGTGCTGTTTACTCGAGAGTTTAATGGACTGAGTTTTAATCAGAGTTTGCACTCTCCTTTGAGTGCCGCATCCTCAGAGAGGCAATAGCTGATAAATAGGCTTGCGTGCCTCGCATGGAATACTGCTTTTCGCGAGCTTTTCGTCACTCTTTTGAAATAAGGGGAACCAATTAATTTAGAGTACAATGTAGTTCTAAGTAGCAACACAATATCACAGCTACTGTCTTACTGTCGCTTCCTTTCTTCCTCTACTTGAGAATAGTGGACGAGACAAGAGTATACATAAATAATAAATATAGCGACGACAGCATACGTCTCGACACTCTTTCTCAGTATATCGTCTTTTCGTTTTATACTTTTGTAAGAGCTAGCTAGTGTTCCTGAAAGACGCGGTACGATACCCTCAAATTTTTATTAAAATTTCTAGTTTGTGTTCCTACGTGAACCGGGCACGTGCTCCTTCAAGGAATCAATCAGCTCTCCTTGATGCTTTAGCTGCACACGCGCCACTTTCAAAAGCTTAACATCCTTCTTGTTGGAAAAGCCATCATAAATATTGACAACTTATTGCTCGTCCAAGTACTCTTTTCGGTTTAAAACTGTATAGAGCTTTAGTCCGACTTTGAGATTGTTTCTTGTTCAAATCGTCGTACCTCCTTGCCATTTACTTATTCTCATATGAAATGTGAGCTTGATTAGCTTTTGTTTTTATGTGCAACAGAACCTCTTTTAATAATATCCGTTCCGTGCTTTGTAAAGATAACTAAAAGTTTTATGTTTTAATGGCATATTACCTCGTCGTTCGTATATTTATACACTTTTCCTCCAAACCAATTACATTTTGAGCAATACAAGCTTCATTAGCTTATACAAGACATATTTTAGCAGCCGCAATTCGTCTAACAATCTCAATTTTCAAAGAATAGTGTGGCAAACTTGTGCTATCCAATCATTTATTATTATATAATTTAAAAACAATTCATTGGTTTTCTTTTATCGATAGGTCTAAGTATGGAGAACTACGTTCCAGCCGGAGTTACGAACGCTACCCTCCGAGTCCTGGAAGGAGAGGTGGAGCTCTCCATCTCCACCAATAATGACAAAGGATCAGATGTAACCATTGTGAATTTGGGCACCAATGAAAGCGCCCAATTGCCGATCCAGGTACTCTACTCTGTGATGACTACATCCAATCAACCTGCCTGCTACATGTTCATCTATCACGGCCTCGGCTCCACCACACCATCTAATAATAGCAGCGTAAACAATTCTCAGTCATCAACCTCAATCAACGGAACAGAAGGCACTAGTTCTTCAGTTCTGCTGAATTCTCAAGTGAATTGGTGGTCCCCCCTCACCAAATCTGTCGCACTCGTCGCCCAAAGTTTTCTAAGTCTCGTCTACGGGATCCCTCTGGTGCCCACCTCATCCTCTTCTTCCGCTGATGCCAAATAATCATCTAGTACACGATGATTGCACAACGAATTATTTATTTCTACAATCACGATCTCATTGTCCAAACGTACTGTAATGATCTCCCGCGCACCAATTCTCATTTCCTACGTCTCGATTTTGTATGCTGTACGCACTCCAAGTTTCTATTTTACGCTCTGCTAATGAAGCGCTTTTGTGTTGTATACCATGTCTCGTGCAATACATTCACGTGAACTTGATTGTTCCATTTCTAAAGATCAAGTATAAGCAGCCGTATTGAGAGCAAAGATACTGTATGCTGGTAAGCCTATTACTTCATGAAAGAAGCTCCGCATGGATGGAGAAGTCGTTGGGGACGTTCACGAATTGGTGTCAGCCTTTAACTGCGAGGTCACGTCCGTTGTTCAGAATACAATATGAACTTGCTATTGAAGCTCTTTAAATGGTTATTAAGGCCAATAGATAAGCAGCTTGGTGGTACCCTATCAAATTCGAAACATTATGTGATTTCCCAGAAGTAGAAAAAAGAGAAAGAAAAGTGTTTCATACCAATTTAAGAACCTATCAGAGCTGCCTGACTTTTCTTAATCATCTGAAGACTCTGGAGTGGCATAAATTATCGCACAGACGATGTGACGAACGAAACACGGGAAAAAGTTGTGTTTCCATTCTTCATGAGACGATGAAGCCTTTTTTATAACGCATCCAAAAACTGGGACTTATACCTAATCTAATAAATGCTGTCTTTTGTGTAAAGGGACGATTGGCGCCATTCTGCAATTTTCGGAATTAATTGTAACTATTATTATACCATGATTTCTGTAATATCGCCCGGAAATTGGATACCCCGTCCTCCAGAAATATATCCAATGGGGATACAATGACTATATAACTGCACTTCTATTTGGAGATCGAATGTCGTCACCTATTACATGGCGAAGACATCAGTAACAGCAGCTTCTGCAAACGACTTGATTTAACGACTCTGCTGGGGGAATCTGTGTCTTTATATCAATAACTTGCTCGACATATAAAACAACGCTTATCCAGTAGCAGTGTATTCGGTTAACAAAAGAGACGCTGCTGCTTTTCTTTATAATTGAATTCGTAAAAGTTCCCTACAATCTGACCTATTTGCTATCCCTTTGAACTAAAAAAAAAAAGTATAAATCATGCTCTCATTATGCAACCAAACGAGGATAATCTTTCGGTTGCATGATATAATAAACATAACAATAGCTTTAGGCGAACTATAAGACCAATTCCATGAATGCGCATTTGTGAAAAACATTTAGTGCTCTTTATCATGCTGTATTGATTTTACATTTTTATTAATAAAGAATACAGCAAGCTTCAAGAGAAGATGAGACTAGCTGTCTCGTTGAAATGTAAGACAAATCAGACATAATGCACCTTTCGTGACAACAAAGTAAATAAACTATATATATATATAGTTAGAACGACCAAAGTTTCGCCAGCTCTTCGTTCTTGGAGAATTGAAGTCAAGATCTAGGCCCAGAGTCACGAAGTCGGGATTAATTTACCATTATGAGTTGTTACGCAAGGAAACGAAATGTGTAAAGCTTCGGTCCACTCTGCACATGTCGTCGCTTGCTATTATATGATTATATAGGCTGCTGTAAGCTAGCAGCATCACTTCTTAATCTCAACCAGAGTGCACAACTCACGTAGAATATACATACCTACGATAGTTACGTAGTAGAAGATAATATAGGCTTCGACTGCTATACGAATATGATTATTTATCATTGAAATCCAAGGTTTCTAGTGGTCATGGTCATATTAATATAGCACAATTTCCGCAACCTGACAATATTTCCGCGATGCATGTTTGCCAATATATCTTCATTTTAAGTTTATGGTTCAAACGTCAAGGTTCATAATCCGCTTCTCTGCTGTAGTACATTGAAAAATCTATTTCCAGGTGTTTAAAATTCAATCAGTATGCGGGATATTTACTCATTTATTAGAGATAGACAAAGGCAGCTGTCCCCCATTTTAAAATAAGGTTTTAGAAACTATTATGTTGCTAATAAGGTATTGATTTTTCCCTTAACAGATTGTTCGATGACTTGATCGATTGTTTTCGTCCCTAAAGAATAAAAACCGCGAACTGTTATTGGTTGAAACACCATACAGAAGTGCTCATATGTGATATCGGGAAAACGTACAAATGTGTGGTTACAGTTCTTAATGCTATAGGTAAAAACTAGAAATGAAAGCATTATATAAGCTGTCGTTCCCAAGTAGAGCGCACTTTTTCACTTTTGTTTCCGCCGTCTATTCGTCGGTCTTTACGAAGCAAAGAATTGATTACTTCTATATAATAATATTGGCTTGCATCGAATCAATTAATCAAAAGAATCCGTTGAAACACCTTTTACAGAACATAATAGGTGAAAGCCGCTATGTATTGAAATAAATTGCACATAGCGACCTTTAAAACTCAAGTTTTAAAAGAACTTATTTGCATTATTGCCTAGCTAGATCAATATAGTTTCTTTTTAAAAAAATCTAAAATACAATTCTTTTCTAAAAGGAGTTTGTTGTTATTGTTATAGCCCTTTTGCTCTCGTGTTATACACTGCGTATTAAATTAGAATGATCTTACATACTGTATGTCTATTGCGTCGGTATTTATTCGTTTTCTTGAGCTTAGCATAACACACATGCGCTGCTGCTTACTCTATTTTATGAAAGTAGAATGCTAGAAGAAGAGGAAAAAAGCAGCCTAATATACATACGTATTTATTTAATGGCCTTAAATAAAAATCGAACAAAACATTGCGGTTGTATACGATGTAGGCAATTTCTACTTTGTATTCGTCGTTTTGTAGTTCGCCATACTCAATTCGATGTTGTTGTTTCGTACCGTACCACTGTAATAACTTTCTTTAGTAATGAGGCTCCATAGTTATTAACAAGCTACATACCTCGTTTTCCTACTTCGATTAGGTTCCGCCGTAATATACACAATGTGCTGCTGCTGGGTTGCTTTCGTAGACAGCTTTCGGCTAATGAGCTGCAGAGTAGCGATCCAGGATTTTAATAATTCAGCAACGACAATTGTTTCTGCGGTACTATAATACGTTGCGGCTGCTTCTATTTAGTGGCAAATTTGACTGTGAATCGCTTTTATTTACATTTTGTGAGCCAAATGAAAGGATGGATGCATTTCACAATAATATTGATATTTCAAATATACACATATCACAACAGAGAATTTGACAGATACTTTGTTTTGAGTTGATTAGGTGATGGCGTGTGTAAATGTGCTCGGTAACGACACTTTCTCGTGCAGGTGCATTTAACTTTGTAACATCGATGACAAGTATGGCGTATCCAATTAAGTGAGCAAACATCTATATATGCTGGATTACATATAATTTAGACACAATAGTATTTTTCAATATTAATTTTGTACCAAAACATCAGTTTCCTTTTAGCAAGTATAATGATATACATTAAAACATGTTACGTAAATTAAAATGGGTCAGTTTACATAGGGGAAATTTCCAATATTCATAATATAGGGTAGGTACCAAATATTTACTTTCTTAAGTATAACAAGCTTCACTTTCTCTTTAAACAAGTGAAAAAGCCCTAACACACGAAAGGGATGCCATAATTTAATTGCCTATTTTAGATCCATTCTTCATTCTGCCTCGGAAACTGTGTGCTTCGACAGTAGTAATGACCCGAGTGAGGATTATGATGTCTCCCAACGTTATTGATATTACTCGAGCTCCCTGATTGGGCCAACAAATTCTTATGAGCTGCATTAACATTAACGGACAGTAGTTTAAGCTCCGTCTCTTGATAAGGTTGACGGCGCTTGTTATTATTACTACTAGATCCGCTAGATCCGCTGGCCCCATCCGCCCTGCTATTATGATCCCCGCGAACTGTCGGCTGTTGGAAAGTGATTTGAATTGGGGGTCTAAGACGGCCGTTGGAGATCTGAAGTAATTGTTGGGCACCGGCTGTACCGATGGCGACATTGGGCTGATGGATTCCATTAGCCAGTTGATGACTTGGCGACTGTCTTGTCTGAAACTGTCGGCCTCCATTATTCCCTGTGGAGCTATTGCAGAGGAGCTGACGGAATCCGGCGCGGAATCGAGGATCCAGGAAGTGGTATAGCACCGGATTGACGCAACTGTTGGCACTACCGAGCCACTGAGCGATTGGAATCACCACCTGAAAGCAATAATGTGGGATCTTGTTATTGCTTTAATTCTTAAAGAATCATTTTGTAGTCTTATAATATACAAGCACACCATGTGCTTGTATATTTTCTCTTTCTATAGGTATATTAGAATAAAGTGTAGATTTGATATAGATGTAGTTCGATGCTATATTGATTATTGACGCTCCATCAAACTTTTGAACAAGTTAGACTGCCTGAACGCTTTTAAATAAATGGTTTTGTAACACTTGTATTTACCAATGGATATTTGGTACTGACACATAATATTTGACACTTCATTCATGTCAATACTGGCAACCACGTGAGTAAGAATACACATGATACGTCTTTTATGATAAAAAAAAAAGAAAAAAAAAAGTCTACCGTGACGTAAAAGGATGGTGTGATGTGCTTCTATATGCCCAAACAAACACCAGAGGATATATTAATTGTTTTTTTAAGAATCAGTTTTCTGTTACTAACGATGTCTTCTTTTCAATGCTGCCACTTTTGAATCATTAAAATGAACGACTTAATTTGACGATTCCTGTTTACACATGTTATTCTACAATATTAAGAGCATATTAATATTCGTAATAATTGTTACAAGTATTAGTGCATCTGCGACCGAGTCAGCCAAGAATATCAAGATGTTCCTTCCATAGAGATGAAAAGTATAAATCGTCCGCATTGAAAAGGCCATTTTCCGGAAAATACAACCGATTTCATGCCATCTTTTTAAATCATTATGGGTAACTGGGGTGACTATTCCGTACAGCTATCCCATTTGTTAATATATAATTCATTCAAGTGGAATATTTTGGTAAATATAAAAAGGTCTAACTCTTTCTAACAGTATTTGGTATATTGCGCTTATACAATGGTATAAACGGTAGACTTGATATGGACGTTATTGGACACGATATTAAGGCTTATTTAGTGCTGCATTTCTTGCAGATTATTGACACTCTATTAAACCATTGAATACAAGGGTTTCAATGGCCTTTTAAACATGTACCTTACGTAAAAAGCGGCTTTACATAATGCTACTGAAATTACTCGTTACCAGCGGATGTTTGGTTCTGACACCTGACGTTCAACACTCTGACCTTTGTGTAATGATGTCAATGCTGGTAACGTGAATGTTCACGTGATATGCCGGACACGTGACTTGCATATAACAAGAAATATAAAGCATAAGGTGGGAGACCCGGTGACGGAGGCGACCAATTTTCGTATACCCATCTCTCACACTTTATTCTACAAGGACATGTATCTCACATCTGTTTCTGGGACCGAGTCAGTCAAGAATTAAAAAAAAAAACTGGACATAATGGACAAAAAATAAAAATAAAAATCTTCCGCATTGAAAAGACCAATATTCGTACATGCAGTCGATTACGAGCCATCTTTTAAATCATTATAGGTAATGGGAGCAACCCTTTCGCACAGCTCTCCCACCTATCATTATATTATTCATTCAAGTGGGATATTTTGGCAATTTTAAATTCAAATAATGCACATCCAATTACACCTCATTTTTAAAATTTTGCCTAAATATAGTAGCTATAACAAACCTTCCAGAATTCGCTTTCCTCTTCGCTCATATTGGTGGCAAATTTGATGCGGGTAAAAGTGAGGTACAACGGGAGCCAGGCCAAGGCGAAGGCCGCCACAACGGCCAGCAGCATCCGGAGCGCCCTCAACCGCGCCCTGTGCAGCACAAAGGTTCGCTGTTGTGGTTGCTGTCCCCCACGATAATGATGATGAACCTATCATGGATTATCATATATAATAAGTAATTGCATAATTAATAACCACTTTCCCCTCCTAATCACTTCTCCGTTGACTCATATTTCTCCCGACTCGCAAGTTTTAGCCATATAATGATTGAGCGCAGACATTAAGAGCTAAATAGTGCCCCTAATATATCCTAATCATCAGTGCGCACTATTTAGTCGCCATAATTAGCGCTGCTGTTGTGCTCTTGACACATACCGTAGGTTACCCCAATAAGTTTGATGCCCTTCAAACGACAGTTAAAGATATTGAAACTTGCTGACCCACATTTGACCAATAAATTGAAATGAGGAACTATAGCTTAGTTATCGTATGGTTATTATATAAAAAAAACCGTGTTATATAATCGCTGCGATGTATATATATTTTAAACATTGGGAACGAAAGTTTATGAAATAATATTACATAAAAGCAATTATAGGAACTTGCTGATTGATTGCCTAATTGCTTCGAAACTTTGCGAGGGCAACAATTTACTATTTTGTAAATATCTGTTCAGAGTTGTGAGCCCTACTGTATATATATATATATATATATGAATATTTTTCGTCAGAATTCTATAACTACCGTACGTATTTAATAGCTATAACATATAGCTAATAACGACGAGCTGATTTTTTACGACCGTACAATACCTTATGGTTGCTAGGGTGCGTCTGCTGCTGCTCGGATGATTGCTGGCTGTTGATATTTTGACTCTCTGGCTGCTGAACTAGCTCATTACCGGGAATCTTGCGGCACCAAATGCGGCGGCAGACGAGTGCATAACAAGCCCCGATCACGGCCAATGGGAAGACGAAGCAGAGAGTCAAGTGAGCCACAGCGAAGTAGATATCCCCCATGACAGGATTCGGCCACGATTCCGTGCACATCTTTTTAAATATCATACAGGATTTAATTACGCATCAACATATTCCCAAATTTCCAATTGATTTCTTTGCCTCATTAATCATTCATTTATTAGCATCTTTAACTAAAGTTGCATTAATAGGTCTGCTCTCCATCACAATTGTATTATAATAGAGCCCTAGCTATATCATAAAGACATTCATTAGTAGTCTAAAAAAATCTTATTAGGTGAGTGTATCAATTTAAAGAGACTGCCCTGACGTATCACAATCAACTATAAGAGTTCATAATTAATTACATAGTGTTAAATGGTGCATACGTTATATAAAAGAAGGTGTAAATTACCAAGAATCCCTCTTGGGATAAGTCCTGTTTGAAGACAAAGAGCCAAGGTAGAGTGATGATGAAAGCAAAGAGCCATATGAAGAGGATTATCCAGCGGCCGCAGCTGGAGCTTAGCCGGCGTTTCCAAGGGAAGGAGATGGAGCGGTGCCTCTCCACGGCCACTGCGACGAGCGTGTAGACGCTAGCTGCAACGGAGACGCCCTGCAGGTACGGCACCAGCTTGCAGATCACTGACCCCAGAACCCACGCTGAAATAAGGCCATTCAATTCGATTATATGCTAATTTAATAGTAATAAATTGCTATCAGTTTAAACCAATCGAACCGCACAAAATCGGATGCCGCCTAGTATTTATTGATTTACTTCAGCACTTCAAGGGAGTCAGTCATGCAATAGTTTCAACAAAATGATTTGCAAACTTTAAATTGAACTTTTGAAGATTTCTTTTTCCTTCTACTAACAAGAACAGGATAAGTTTTAAAACACAGGAATAATATAATATACTTATAGACAGTTTCTTAAGTGAAATAGGCAATTTATGTATATATTATCTTATTTGAATTCATCGCCTATCTTTGTAATAATTTGAAGCATGCATACATGTAAGAAGCTTTGTAAGATAGCTAGCTCAAAGATGTTTCATTCCGAGCTAAAAACAAACAATCTACAGCATGAAGTTGAACATATAATATTGATCCATGCTGTGTAATACGATGACAATGCAAACAATTCAGTAGGCCCATTAATAAAATAGTAGCTATATAAAGTACGCTATTATAAAATCTGCTGAATAATTTATGTGTTATCATTTTCCCCTTATAATACATGGTAATTTGATTCCCAAGATCGAAGCTTGCAACACACGTAGAATATTTTGTAATTCTAATTGTAATTAGAAACGACACGCCTTTATACATAGGCTAAGCATCTAATTAATATGGGCCTCTCGTGCACTTCCTTTGTAATAGTTAGCTAATTAAAAGTGCAGTCGCTTGTAATGTAGGCTATGACGCCACATTATGTACTAACTATTCTTCTTACGAATAAACAGTAAGCATTATAATAGTTACAATATTCTGCTAAGCCTTTAAAACTGGAGCATGTGCAATGTAGCATAATAGATTTTTGCCCGATGATGATGCAATAGCATGCATGATTGCAATACGAATGCAACTGTCATTTCTTGTTATTTCCTCCCTGTGTGATATTATGAAAATAATGAGGAAGAGGGTACAAACGCCGTGCATCACTTCAAATTTCTTCATTTAAATTGCAAAAATCATATCTCTCAGTCTTATCATTATTAAAAACCTAAAGCTCATATATCCAATATATATTTATACATATATATATATATAAATGTACATATGAAAGCCTTTACATAACCGGCATCATGCGCCAACATTTTGACAGCACCAGATTAAAGTAGAATTGGATATAGAAATTCAATCAAGTGAGCGCCGCACGCGAGAGATCAATGGAGCGAAACAGCGCAATGCGATATTTCATCACGAAGCGACACAATCGCTATTATACTACAGGAGATTTGTATACATATAATACAGTATGACAGCTGTTGTGTGTATAG
This sequence comes from Chydorus sphaericus, assembly GCA_030141595.1. Classification (NCBI taxonomy): domain Eukaryota; kingdom Metazoa; phylum Arthropoda; class Branchiopoda; order Diplostraca; family Chydoridae; genus Chydorus; species Chydorus sphaericus. Next base: position 11,701,126 of record CM057931.1, on the reverse strand, counting down.
GCTTTGAAAATCATATAGTTAAAGTATATTTTTAAAAATATAATATTAGGCCATTTCGTCTTGTTACCACCACATGAATTATTCATACATTCTCATTATTTGACTGCCTGTACCCAACTGTTTAGAATAATAAACCGATTTCAATTCAAAGACCTAATTACCTTTACCAAATTTAAAGAAATAATGGTAATAATAAAATAACTCACGGTAGATGAGATGAGCAACTAAAGTGAAGGGGATGCAAGCCATGCAGACGAGGAGGTCCGCCGCTGCAAGATTGACGAGGAACAGGTTGGTAACGCAACAGCGGGGGACCATCCGACTATCGCGCAGCACGGTGAAGACGACCAGCAGATTACCGACGATGCCGGCCATAAAGACGAGACTGTAAGCGACCACCAAAGCGGTGCTCACGTAGGCGTTGTATCGCCAGAACGAATGATGAGGCGGACTATCGATGCCAACCGAAGATTCTTCATCTTCCAGCACCATCAATCCGGCGACAGCGTTGCGACCATTCGTTATCAATGATTCGATCAAAAGAGTACTTATGTTGTTAATCGACTTTGATGAAGATGATGAATCGATCATCGCGCTGGCGCTCGACACTAGTATTGAAGATGCCGTAGTGATGATGCCGCTACTCGTCGATCCCGGGGTAGAATCATCGGCGCTGCAATTCATCTGATGATGCGACGATGTCAAGTTATCGGCAGTCATTTTTTAGGTTATACAGTTTAATTAGAATGTAGAATCACTTAAATATAATCACTTGTTCGTAAATTGAGCGGTTAGAATACCATCGAGATCGGACTGGGATGCTAAGAGACACTGAGCTTCCTTTCGGAGAGGGTACCCGGCCTATATGATGGTGCACGCACCATCCTAGCTGGCCAATATTGGCGAAAATGTGAAGCTTAATACTGCTCATGCGCCATTATACAACGCATCGAAAGATGCCCCTTTGTCGATGTATAACACTTGTGATTTATTCACACCGATATATATATATATATATTTCTTTTAGCTATAAATCAAAACACATGCTACATTACATAAACTGTGCAATAAAAAATATTGGCTCAAATAAGTGTGCTTAAACAAAAGAATTCATTTCTATAGATTTTATTGTATCGAAGTCAGTATGGATGATGATCCATCATCTGATGATAAGATGACAGCTATCTTTAGAATAATAATTCGTAGCCTGAAGGGCATCATGCAAAGGGCAGACTCCCCCGGCCACGTGGCCAAGAATGTCTCGAACAGAGATTCTGAGAGGCTGGCTGCCCTGGAGCATCAGAGGGACCGAAGCGCACATTCTGGCTTCAGTTTACAGAACACGTGTAATGCCCAAGTACAAAATATAATCTGGAGATTTGTAGATAAACGGGAAATGCCGTTCAGAGTGAGCGTTCCTCGTATGACCTGTTGGCTCTTCCTTTGTTTAATTTATTACGTCATTTCTCGCCGATTATTCTCTAATATAGATCCTGGAATAAGTGATACCTATAGTAATACACATAAGAATGTGACAGAAAATATCAGCACTATCCGAACTGCAAACGTGGACGACATGAGTGGACGGCAAATGCTGGAATACTTGCAGTGGAATCCATCGTCATCATCAGATTGTCGATATTACGACAGTAATACAGAATTCCTATCATCATTACCACTCTGCTTGGATCCGCGAATCCGGCCGGAAGCCGGAAGCTGCTTAGCCTACTTCTTCCGACTCAATCTGAAGCACCGGATAATGGAAAAAGGAGAAGAATTTCATCTCATTCGTGCTCTTGCCAGGTATATACTTTTGTATTGTATTACACAAGTTCATAAAGCAGTTCTATTATTGGCACATATTTGAACCAAGCAAGATGGAAACCTAATACAATGCCTTATAATATACATGCTATGTGCAACTTTGTGTTATCAATGCGCCCCACACCATTGGGGTATATATATATATTAATAGTATGTGATTGTTGTATAATTCCAAGAAAGAAAGAAAAAATAATAATAATAAGGAAAAATGTACTGCACTATTCATATGTTATGCTGAAGTTGAGGCTTATACATCAAATCTCTTGTTTGTATTATGGCCATAAATAAGGTACGGATGCAACGTGTACCTCTTTGATCCGTTATTAAAAGAGCAACAGATGCTGCCGGAAGGAGACGCTCTGATTCATCTTAATCCTAATAGTTTGGAGGAGAATAAATCCGGTGCTGAGTCTATTAAAAAGACGAGCATCTGGGTGCGCCCTGTAGGACTAAGCCATAAATATGAGGGTCATCGACATCCTCTTCATCCCCATTGGACCCTACTTCCTTTCTCCAAGATTCACGCCCAACAGACGGATGACGTCATCATCGATTATGTGTTCATGGATGCAGAAGACTGGCATCCTCAAACTCTTTCACAGATTGCCCGCTCTGGAATGCTCAAAAGAATCCGTCAGATCTCCCTTCAGGTTCACATTGTTCCTGATGGTAATTTTTTATTTTTTTTTTTGCCATTATTTAGATTTAATGAATGTAATATGAGCTTATTGTGCATTTGAAGGGACAACGGATGAGTTGAGGGATCAGGTGGAGATCTTGAGAGCTTTGGAAGAGGAGCTGGGCTTCGTCCGCTTCGATTCCCGCGGGATTCCTTCATCATCCGACTGGCTGGAACCTCTGAAGTTCGAAGGTCCTCTTAGTTATCAAATCAGCTTGTTCAACAGTCACCTTCTCGTCGGAAAAAATGACAGACAGCGTCGTTATCTCTCGGAAGCAGACGAGAGATTCAAAGAACTGGCCAAACTACGACGATGGTCCCTTTGATTAATTATACTGGGTCTGTGTTGTACAGTAATTATCACAGCTATGATTAATTACACAATACTTTATTGCCATGTGAGATTATCGTCAAGCTAGTATGAATGGCATACAACGCATTATCCTTCTTTCTTCTTATTATGTTTAAGAATTCTACTGCTTCATTTTAGCCTGAAGGCCGATTGTGAGTGGGCTCATTGCAGCTTCTCACGTAACATACGCTGAGAGGTATAATGAGTGCTCGCCCCAGAGGTCGGTTTTCTATTAGCCTTGATTCTCACATAACAAGGAAGAACAGCTGAAGGCGAATCTCATTTCAGAATCCAAGTGCAGCATTATATAAGCCTTCAGCATCACCAGTCGCTTCCATCAGTTGCTCAAGAGCGGATGATCCAAGTGTGACAATGGAATGCAGCACAGAATCATTGCAGAATTCCAAATGAAGGAACAATGGCGTCGCTGTTGGATCATCACATCCCGGCGACGATCATCACCCGGCGCCATTGTATCATCGACTCTTCTCCTCTTCCTTCTCATCATCATTCTAGTCGGCGGATGCTTCAGTTATTGGATCCTCCTGCAGCGCAACATATCGATTGATCCCGACGATATCGTCGGACGCGGGGGAGATGATCAAAGAGCATCGAAACAAATAAAACCATCGCAAAAGTATGTCTACAGACATTTCTTTTAGAGTTATTGCTTTATCGTTGCATATTGATGTACAAAAATAGATCTATCGTCGATTTTCTTGAATGGTCAGACCCTTCTGCGTGTCGGATGATTCATGGGCTTGGCGGTGCGATGAGGCGCTGGGGCATGATCAACCAGAAATCCGTTTGCTTTGATGATTCTGTGAAACCACGTCAGGATCGCTGTTTGATCTACTCATTCAGTTTCCATGATGATAATAACAGTAACGACGATTGGCTCATGTTGGAAGAACAGTTTAGCCTTTACGGTTGCCAAGTGCACCTCTTTGATCCGAAAGGAAATAAGACGTCAAGGACCCTCGACAATAACATCCATTGGCACAACTGGGCTCTTTCAGGATCTCGGCAGAATCGAGTAGGTGGAGAAGGAGCCTGGGAAATGAGAACAATGGACTCTATCTACGAATCCCTTTCACACATCCACGGCAACATGTAAGAGAAGCCTTAGATTACACGGAATATTATGTATTGTAAATAAATGGCGAAGTTTTTTTTTTTTTTAAGGACAAAGTTGTTATAGCAACAATTTCCTGGGTTACATAAACTAAATCAATATCGATTTTTTTTAAGGATCATAGACTACGTAAAACTGGATCTCGAGTACGGTGAATGGAGCGTTCTTCCACAACTGCTGGAATCTGGAATCCTGGATAAGATCCGGCAATTGAATGTGGAGCTCCACTTACCGTCTTTGAGCGAGTTAGAAGAGTTTCAAAGATGGACTAAGATGATTGGATCTTTGGAAGACTATGGACTAGTTCGATTCGATTCGAGACCGAATTCCGGGTGCATCCGCTGGATCGAATCTCTCAACCAGACGACTTACTGTGGCTTCGATTTGGCATGGTATAATAAGAAGCTCCAGAGGGCCGTATCGACGCAAAGGCCACTCGACTGGTAGTTTTGCTATTGAATATTTATATTTTTATGTAACGTATGACGTGAAAGGAATGTGTGTCAATAACAAACTGGCATGTCATTCATGCTGTTGCAATTTATAAGAGAGGAAATGGAGTTATTTATTTCATTTTGAAGTTTATTTTTTTGTGAAAATCTTTCTTTTATTTCTATTTTTTAAATAAAACGTTAAGGAGAGCCATGGATTATTCATGCAGGCAGGTATTTTACATATTGCTCGTATGGAAGCAGTATTGGAAAGATGCATCGATTTTTGTCTTATTACATTTAATTTTGATATTGCCTGAACGTGAGATTCTTGGTGCCAACTTCATTCACGAGTGTACAATGATGTTTTAAAAAGGATTGAATAGATAATTTGAAAGCAAAAAGGATTTTCTTTTATCAATATACTTTGTGAAGGAAATATGAAAGAATGAATGAAGACGAAACGAATGGGGTTCTTTCAAGGAATTGGGGTTTCACTCTTCTTTCTTAGCTATCGGCGCTTCCTTTCATACTTTTCATCATCTACACGCTCCGCAACTAACTGAAATATAGATAAAATAAGAACCTGTTGGAAATCTTGCCGAAGTCTATTTATGTTCTTATAGGCTTTACTTGTTTAACTTCTATAAGACTTTCAAAAGGTTGTCCGATATATCCTCTCATTCGGATGCACTGGAAATATGAAATTAAGGTATCTAACTGGCGCTAAGAGCTTAAAATCAATGTATTTAGTAAGTTCTTTTGAATATCCAAAGTAATTTACGGAAGGCACTACTTTTAATGATATTACAATTTTATTTATTACCATCGAATAAGAAATGGACACATCTAAAGTATATATTTCTACCATAATATAAAAAAAAAATCCTCACTGCAATATTCACGCTGAATGATAGCCCAGCATCCGACAACCCACAATGATCTGATGCACTGTAAAACCTAGATGCGTAGTATTATATCCCATTTCATTTCTCTCCGGCACACATCAATCAAAAGGCGCAGCATCCCCTCTAGGGTCTTTTAGAAATGGAAATCTTCTATACTTTCAAGGACGTGCTTGAGAGAATATTATTACATACGTATACATAAAAAAAAGTGAACAGAGATAAAAAAAAAACTTATATTCTAGCACAGCGAACTTATCTAGTACACGTCTGATGCTTCTTTCTATCGTGTCATCAGCTGCCTCCTTTGTCAAGTAAGCTGCTTAAGTTCAAATTTCATTTGACTGTTTTAAAATATTTCTTATAGTAATAATTAATTCTTTAAAAAAACAGAAAAATGGGCCGGAAAAGAGACGAGGAAATCAGAATGCACAAAACGATTCAACTCATCGCCGCCTTCTGGCTTTGTTTGGGACTCGTTCTACTTTACCTGAGCTTACAAAGTGATGATACTTACATCAGCAATCCAGGCCTAGAAATTATTAGTAAATCACCACCACCATCAAGTTTCAAAAAAGAGAGTAGTTATTCGTCATCGTGTTCTCCTACGGGTGTTGTCGACTGGACAGTGTACAAACCAGAGACGTTGAACCTCTCTCAGATTATTGATTACGTGGAGTGGACAAACAGCTCTTCGTGCAGGCTGACTCACGATTTCGGTGGACACATTCACGATATCGGCATGGATGGTCAGAAAGCCGTCTGCATGGACCCCGAAGTCCGTCCAACAAGTGGTCATTGTTTGGTCTACTCTTTCGGAATCAGTCATGAATGGTCTTTTGATGAAGCTATGGAAAAACTTGGATGCGAGGTAATATTGCTATATAAATTATTAATTGAATCGTTTCTAACGGTTACATAATTAGGTATTTGCATTCGATCCTTCGATGGGAAAACTCATGAAAGATCACAATCATACGGATGGGATACATTTCTACAATATCGGCCTCTCAAATAAGGACGAAGTTTGGGAGTCGACTCTAACAGAGTATCCATGGAAGATGCTCACGCTCGAGTCCATTTACAAAAAGTTCGGCCATCAAGATCGCATAATTGACTATCTGAAAGTGGATATTGAACATTCGGAGTGGGCAACACTTCCTCAGATTTTATCGTCGGGAATGATGGATCGAGTGAGACAGTTGGCCGTTGAAATCCACCTACCCGAACAGGAAGACTTAAGAGAGTTCCAATCTCGAGTTGCCGTGCTGAAATCTTTGGAGGATTATGGTCTGATGCGCTTTGATTCTAAGTATAATCCGTGGAGTGTGGAGTGGAACACTGTGGTGGACTACGAAGGTTTCATGGCTTACGAATTGGCTTGGTGGAACATGAAACTGAGACGCAACATATCGCGAGAAGATCAAAGAACAATAAGATAATGCACTCCTGCTGTATTAGAGATGCAAGAAGTTGTCAAGAGTGACGAATCAAAGTTGTCTGGTAATGAAATTTGCAAAAAGAGCACATTTTGTGCAAAAATGTTATGTACGAATTGAATATACTTTAAAGAGACTCAATTCTTCCATTCCTTCAATTTATTCGTCTATAAATCAATTGAGATTTTATGATTTTATTTCTATCATCGGAACTTCTGGTGTGTAATCAGTGAATGGCAACGCTGGTTCAAGCCCGGCCTTTTTGAAAAAATATTAAAAATATGAAACCGAGCGTCCGAGCGGGAAAAGTATTATGCCGACGGCAGAAGTTCAGAACGTCAAAAAAACAATTGACAGTAGCTTATCTATTTGACATGACAGGTGGAAGAGTTCTGGTAGTTTCGGTAGTCTTGCATTGATCATCGTGTTTGCAAGTCGAGTGCAGGTTACATCATCTCTCAAACGCCGAGTTATTATTTTTAGATTTTGTGACTTTCATTTTATCAGATTTTAGAACTTTGACGGCAAGGTAAGTTTGTTTACATGTTCTAGCTCTTTCACTTAACTCAGCACCGTATTAATCTGCCATTTTTTTCGTGAAAAAAAAAGAAGAGTTAACTGTCAAATACCATGGCGTCCAGCATGCCTTCTGTCCTCACTACTCCCATGCGGAAAATGAGGGAAGAGCAAGCAACTAAAGGAGCTGTTTCCAAGATTCCTCAACAAAAGCAAAATGCTGGAGCTTCACCCAGGGCTGATACCACTTTTAATTATGGTAAATTTGTCAACTTGTCCACCACCATAACTTTTTCTTTCTCTTATCTGATGTAAATTACATCTGTATGAAGGACACTCCCGGAGCACCAGGTACCCCCCCAGGTCTCCATGTGGTATTCTGCCCATTCGGAGCATCAAGTATCCCACCAGGTCTCCATGTGGTATTCAGCCCATTCGGCCCAAGGTATTCAGTCCAAAGGAACCCAAAAGGAAACCCTGTGCTGAGGCTGGCATATTTCCAATCAAGCCTAACTTGAAAGGTACACCACTGATATTTACTTTAGGACATAACAGTATGGTGAATTACATTTTATTTTATTTTCAGATATGACTATCCTGAGTGGTCCCTCAGCCCAGCCAAGGCGGTTCATCATTTCACAGCTGAAACCTCCTTCACGCAGGACATCAGCAGGAGGTCAAATCAAGAAGCCTGTAAGTGGGAGTCAACAACAGCTGCCACCACCAGGCCAGAGGTGGAAAGCCCTGCAGCAGAAGGCTGCCAACTCAACTAGCACCAAAATAGCTGACCAAACATTCATCAGTTCACCTATCAGCGCTGTCATCCACAAGAAGCGAAAGTAATATAATACCCAGAACTGTATATTACGTTTCACCTTCATCATTATGAGACGCAATTATATTTAAGGGCTTTATTATTGTTTATATTGCTAGATCGATTACTTACACCGGAAATAGCCAGAGCAAGGTATGTACAGTAGTCTTATTTTTAAATGTATTCTTATTTTCACTCCAACGCAATTTTATTTTGTTTGCAGACGAAGAGCCGTATTCCCATCCCGATGAAACACCGCCGGGTGGACCCGCGTGAAATGGAGAATTTGGAGGAGGAGGAAGAGGATCTTACCAACAACCTCGCCCGTGTTCGCGGCCGTTTGCAACACTTGAAAACTCTCATGGTCTTCCGACGTCCGCCCTTGATCGCTCAAAGGCAGCATCAGTCAGCTATTCGAACTAATAGTGGAGCTTCTTCTGCTGCTCTTGATGATGCTCCAGTCAGCACACCAAAAGGCGCCAAACCCAAAAAGAGACGGTAAAAAGTGTCCTCATTAATTTAAACTTTGGATTTCATTATTTATTTACCTTTATTAGGTCGAGATCTATTGGATCCATTCCTCTAATCAAAGTAATGATAACATTAATTGAATATCTTTTCAGATTTTACCAAATCTAAATTTTTCAAATTTCTAGACGAAGAAATTCAAAACTCGTATTCCGGTGATGGTGAAGACTGGCCTCGCTATAGCCAATTCCAAGGAAATCGAGCAATTAGAAAAGGAAGAGCGTGAGCTCGAGAGGCAGCTGAACAGAGTCCAAGAGACCATTCAAAGCTTGAAAGCCCCGATTATCATACGCCGACCGATGAAGCGGGTAACTTGAAAAGAGTGCTCTCCCTCTTTTCGATTGAATTTTACATTTTTGTCTTTTTATTTAGAGCCTGGATAGAGAGACGAGTCAACTTGAAGGAGCCACTGCTTTAGCTCCAGAAGCATCGACATCCTTTCTCAATGTAAGACTTCCGCTTCAAGAATTGGCTGCCGAAGATGAGTCTTTCAAACTGAATCATCTACCGCCGCCAGTCACGCCTTCCGCAGATGACGCTTTTCACTCCGACAGCTCTCAGTCTGGCAGTCCAGCTTTACGCTTCTTTTCCAAAATCGAACAAGTAATTGCAGTTTTCTCATCACTTTTATTGTATTTTTAATAAACTAAATAATTATCTTTATTATTTGTAATAGATCATGGGTAAAGCTGACGTAGACATACCCATCGCTCCATTCTCTCCGGATCTCTTTTTGGATGCTTCAAAGGCAAAGAGCCCCGCTTCGATCTACAAACATCTCCGTAAGCGCACTGGAACTCTCTTGGCTACACCCACGAAACCGGCAGAGTCTTCTCCATCACCGTCGAATTCATCAGTTAGACGCTCTGCTCGCTTGATGAGTGCTACCCCAACGAAACCGGCAGCGACCTCAATTTCACCGTCGACTCCATCAACAGTTAGACGGTCGGCGCGCTTGATGGGTCGTAAGAAGAGTCTTTTGTATGCAGCACACATCAATAGTACGTCTAAAAGAGTTCAGTTCCAGTTGGATTCTCTCTTTGCACCTGAAAAAGTAGAAAAGTGAATGAAGAAGCTGGAAGATCTTATTTTTTTCAAATGGTCACTTTGTAATTAATCACTTAAAAATGTGAAAGTGTTGTATTGGAGCCGATTTTTTTCTTCAGAAAGTCAATCTGTATTTTATCTTTCAAATTTTAAAAAATGTGAAGGTTTTCTTGGATTTTATGAGTCATAATATTTTAGGTCAAATTTATTTTATTCGTAATGCTGTATTAATAATGTAGGAAAGTAAATACATCTGGATATATTGCGCCTTAAACTTTTAATTTTAATAATTGACTCAAGTAGCTAGTAATAGAAGCAATGGCTAATTGAATTTCGGATTTCACTTCCATCATAAATTTCGAAGAAAATAAGGCCTGAGAGAAAAGCGAATATTGGAAGCTAATTAAATTGGAATGTTCGAGTAAGAAGATTTATGACTCCAAATTAATTTTCTGTGTAATTTTAATTTCCGGTGCCTTTGTATCACTTATTATAAAATACACACTGCATAGATGATAGAGAGACACACACTTGACAGCAGGAAAAATTCAGAAATGAAGGCGTCGTCTAGACACCCGAAACTCTTGGAAAACAAAAAGCACGACGGATATCAAATTCTCACAGGTACTTCACTGATGAAACACAATATGAACCTGCATACATGAAGCTGTTGCATAGCAACGTCCATTACACTTGAACAAATTTACCTTTGTATTAAACTGGAAGATAAAATTAACATCGTCTGGGTTCACAACTCTCGTTTTCTTTCAAATTGACCAGGAAATGTGACGGAAAACAAAAAAAAAGTTGATTATCCTCATTAATTCTGAATTAGCATGAAAAAAGCAGTCCGTCAACAACTTCGAAAATTTGAGATTTCTTTTTCATCAAGTAGGCTGCCTCAAAGCCTGGATGTACCAATCCGGCAAAATGTTGCGGCTCAACTCACGGCCGACAACGCCGGGCCGGCATGAAACGGTCTTCCGCCTCGGATCGAATTCAAAGATGAAGTGCTGAGTAGGATCTCCGATCTCTTTCGTCGGCGAGGCGGAAGTGTCCAAAGGATCGACTGGAGAGCTCGGAGGGAAAGCTGACACAACGAAATCCAAAAATTGATTACAGAAGTTCATCATCACTCTGGGCATCCAGTATTCCTGAAGATTATTAGATTATTTTAAATCAAGTTTTAAAACAAAAAGTAAAGAGTAAAAATACCTCTCCCATTTTGCGTATTTTCTCAACGTCGAACTCCTCCATTTCATTGACGACACCGTCATCGTCTCGATAGCCACAAATAACGGAAGGCACGCCGACTAAAAATGACTGGGCCCACCACTTCATCAACTTGAACCTGAAGATCAACGAATTTTTAAATATAAAATTACGATTCAAATTTTTAAGAGAGGAAAAATAAATACTTTCTGAAGCTGACATCTTGGCGCTGATTCTCGATGTGCCGTGTCGTTTTCAGCTCGACAAAATTGCGCATTGTCGGGACGTTGTCGGGAGTTGTCTCCCAAGGAGGTTGACTGTTGGGTCGGAGCGCGTCCACTTCGGCCCCGTAGAGCATTGCTCGACCCGCCAATCGAGTCTTGATGACGCAACAGAATTCAGCGTTCGTGTTGAGTCTCTCTTCGACATCGGGAGACGCGCCAGGAGAATCTAAATAGCAAAGATATAAATCTTTATTCATTATTAAAGTTTGAAAGTTTCAAAAATTATTTACCAACGCAGAGGTACTGCTCGAATTTGAAGCCCCAGATGGACATTTCTTTAGCGCGGGGATGATTGTTGAAATCCCGTCCGGTAGGATCCACTTTCTTGAGGTGCCAGAGGTAGACCGTATTCTGGAATTTGGCTGCAGCAATGGTCCAACCCTCTTGATATTCGTAAGGTGAAGCCATGATCATCGTAAGAAGCCCTCGGAAGCAAACGAGCTCAATTTCAAGTGGCCGATTCGGTTTCACTGGGTCAAAGATGCTCCAGTTCCCAGCCAATCTCTCCTGAAGCTGTTCAAATTGATGAAAGTTTAGTTATACAGGAGATTATAAGGGAAAAAGGGAGGTCCTTACAATCCATTTTAACAGGTCATCAAGCATCCTCTTCCGAATCTGATTCTCATCCTTCTCAATGGCACAGGTGACACCATTCTTGAGATCAAAATCCACCTGCCAGGTTCTGTCGTGAAGCAGGATGGCTGAGGGTGGAATGGCCAAGTACCGAAGTTGGCTACGGTCATTCAGGTACTCCCTCTTATCATTCAGAGAGAAGCTGCCAATATATTTTGGCATCTGGAAAGTTGGAAAGTCACCTGTAAAGGACCAATGTTTCAAGTACACATTTCACTTTGTATAAAGACAGAAATGATTACCTTGAAATTTAGCTGGGTCAGCTAGACTCAGCTGGCTATTTGAGGGCCTCGAGTTGCCGTTGGTCAAGGCATGACCACCGTTCATGTGCTTGGAAGGAGGGAGTGTCTGTTTAGAGCGGGGATCCCGCCGATTACCGTCCATCCTCCCTCTTTGTGGCAATTCCATTATTTCGTACGTTTACTTGTTGATAAAAGTTGGGAAAAATTTGAAGAGTCACATGGAGACCTATGCAGAGAAGTGAAGTGAAGTGAAGAGGGTTTCGGCGCACCCGGGTGGGACGGGGCTTTCGACTCCGTCGCAAGAACCGGCTAACGGGTCTCCAGCCAGAAGTCGGCCCTCTGGCGCAGAGATCCTTTCGCGCCTGCCGTTGTCTAAATTGCTGAACCTTGTTCCTTGTTTGTTTTTGAGAAGAAGGGGGGATTCAGAATCTCCCGTAGAGGCCAGCGTCTTTGATATATTGGATGACAGAAGATTGGATCTTGAACTGGTCGCGCTTGTGAATCCTGCTGTCGAGTCCAAATATCCCGAGTAGATTGAATGGTTGCCAAACCTCGTTAGCAGGAAGTGAAGGCGGTCGCCGAACTCTACTAAGTGTTTCGCGTAGTTGAATGCGTTGCGCGGAATACTCTGGACAAAACAACATCACGTGTTCAGCATTGTCTTCCTCGGGGCAGCCATTGACGCAGTAAATGTCATCATCCTCTTCTCTCATCCAAACTCTTCTATTGGATAACAAATTGTTGTGACCGCTGCGCAGACGAAAGAGGCATACTTGGAGTCTTCTGTTTTTGTTTACATGCCAAGGTAAGTGACCAAATTTTCCACGCGAGTTTACAGCTGGGTTTGTTGTTGTCCTCTTGAGTCTGTCAACTAATTTTGTTTTCCAACTCGATCTGTGTAGGGCAATCAACTCCTGAGCTGACAAGTGGTTGTTTGCAGGCCCTTCTGTTGGGTTTAACCTTCCTCTATTAGCTGCTGCATCTGCTTCAAGGTTTCCCTGGATGCCGGTGTGACTAGGAATCCAAGTTAGGTGAGGTTCCACTCCTGTGCCTCTGAAACTTGCCAGTAGCTCTTTTATTTCAGCCGCTAATCTATTTTCTGTGCTAGGTGACTGGATGACATGGATTGATGACAACGAGTCAGTGAAAATTGTGAAGCTGGAGAACTCATCATTGTCGAGCTGGAATACTGTGGACAGGGCCTCTTTGATAGCGAACAGCTCAGCAGTGAGTATACTTGACTTGCCATTCAATGACCAAGATTTAGTGACTCCTACCTATGCAGAGAAAAGTTTTCCCGAAATTTTTTGTTGACGCTCTTTGGCTGATGCGGTGTTGCCGTTTTGAAATAAATAATCACGAAGCGAAGCAAACTTGTTATTTTAGTAAAATTTCAATTGCAAAAAGATTACTGATAAATTTGGCGAGCTTGAGATTTTCAGTATAAGTATTCATCGCTGTTAAGTATTAATTTCTCCTTATTCATATAGTTTCTTACTCAGAGACCAATTAGTTGGAGCTCTTTCATCTTATGCGTGTTACCATCCGGTAGGTAGAGTGTTTATATTCTCGGATACATTATTCTTGCTTTCTTACCGTGTAACCAAAATCAACGATGATTTGAAGGCCGGATCTCGGCTCTTAAACTTTAGAAGACGATCGAGATGAAAAGATCCAAGAGTTCGTCGGAAACACTTATTGATTGGATAAAGTCGAAGACCTGGTGGTTGCTAAAGTCTATTCATGTCTTTCGGTTTCCGGTGCCTTTTCAAGTTCCAATAATTACTAATTAGGAGTAGTGAGAGATGCCATTTATAAATGGATGTAACCAGAGCGTCAACCTCTTCCGGTTAAGCACGTGTCATCAAGAACCTTGCCGTCGTCCCCACACTCACTAACGGCGGAGTCATGGAAGTTACATACGCCCACCAAAGACGACTAGGCCCTTCAACTTTCTATATACTTTTCACGATAGTTTATGCAGATTTAAATCCCCTGATTTAGAGCCAACTAACATGGGCGGAGTTTCTACAATGAGCAGCAGCAAAAACAATTTTACAATATTCAAACTTATTCTCCTTATTTCAAAAGTTTAATTTGTTTAGTTTGAATGTACCAATTTAGTCTCATTCGGTGAAAGCCTCTTTTTAAAAAAAGGGATATTTAAAAAAACATAATAATCTTTGAGTGTGTTATGTATTTCAAAATAATAGGCGCCAATCTCGGTGAATTTCCATTTTCTGTACTGTAGCCGATCACGCGTATCGCGTCCCGACGAGGGTTGAATATCACTTTCGGGCCACCAGGAATCAAATCGTACAATATCATGGAAACGAGGAGAATTTCTTTCTAACGGAGAACGTCATTGGCTAGACACCTGAAACGCCTGGAACGTAAAAATGACGCACGGTGTCAGCCAATAACATCGCACAGAACAAAGCAATAATTTGATTTAGGAGTGACACTTGTTACCGCTATATGATCAGTGAATTGGAAACATTTCAACAGGAGCACGTCAAAGACGTCTTGTTCTTGAGTTCGCCGTTGGGTTTTTGCTCAATTGATTATCTAGAATTGGAATTTTATTTTTAATGCGTCTAAATTTTGAAACAGACCGCTCATAAATGTTCTCGATAATAAGTCAGAATGGGACGTCATACCACTGGCCAGTTATTAAGGCACTTTTTAGTAAAACAATAATAAGAAAATAAATTATTTTTTGTTCTTCCATGCGCGGTGATTTTGCGAATAAATATTTTTAATGAATAATGATAATTTTTTGGTTGTTGACTTTTCTCTTTTACGCAATTAAAAAAAATAATGAAATCGGAAATCACTTCTAACAAAAACTTCAGAAAAACAACTTTAGAGAATGTTTATTTCCCTAGCTGAAAACAATAAGAATTCAACTAATATAGATTAACCAATCGGCTGGCTCATAGCTTCAATGTACCAATCTGGCAAAATGTTGCGGGAAATATCAGAGCCGAGTTTTCCTAGTCGGCGTGAGACAATCTTCCGCTTCGGATCAAACTCAAAGATGTAGTGCAAAGTTGGATCACCGCTGTTTTCTTGAGAAACTTTCGTCGGTGACGGATTTAAGGGTTCATCAAGAATACTGCTCTCCTGAAAAGCTGATTGGACAAAGTCGAGGAACTGGTTGCAAAAGTTCATCATGACTTCCGGTTTCCAATAGTCCTATATATTTGTTTTTAAAACAACGTTTAAATTAAAATTACAAATAAAAATTCTCAAGAAAGTTACCATCCCCATTTTAGGTAATTTCTTCAATTCAAACTCTTCCATTTTTGAGACAAGTCCGCAATCATTCCGGTAGCCACAAATCACGGAAGGCACGCCAACTAAGAACGACTGGGCCCACCATTTCATCAACTTATTCCTGTTAAAATCATAAAAAATAGTTACAGAATAAATTGTGAAATATATAGAAGCTCAAATTTACTTTCTAAAATTGATATCTTGGCTTTCATTCACAATCTGACGAGTAGTCTTAAGCTCTACAAAAGATTTAAGCGTCGGGTTTTCGCTCTTCCCCCACGGAGGTTGGCCATCCGGCCGGAGCGCATCTACTTCGGCTCCGTAGAGCAAAGGTCGCCCGGCTAACTTGGTCTTAACAACACAACAGAACTCTCCATTTGTATCGAGTTCCTCTTCCGTGTTGGGTACAGAGCTTGGAGAATCTATTCAATATTTAGAGAAATAAATTTTTAAAAAAGTAATAAAATATTACCTGCGCAGAGATACTGTTCAAATTTGAAACCCCAGAGACACATTTCTCTTGCGAGAGGATCGGCAATGTTGGCCATATCGGAGCCATACATCCTTTGAAGGTCCCAGAGATAAATTGCACCCTGAAACTTGGATGCAGCAATGACCCATCCAACTCTACGTTCGTAAGGAGTTTGCATGATGAGCGTAAGTACTCCTCGGAAGCAAACAAGCTCACTTTCGAGAAGCCGGTTAGGTTGGCCTGGCTTGAAGATATCTTTGTTCCCAAATATCCTTTCTTGACCTAAAATTTCATAATTTTAAAAGTTATATTTATGAGGTATTGATATGTCTTCACATACTATCCAGCGGAGCATGTCATCCAACATCCTTTTCCTTATCTCAGCACCATCCTTTTCAACAGCATGTTGAACACCTTTCCTGAGATCTAGGTTAACTTTCCAACATAAGTTTCTATTTGGGAGCAGATGGGCAGATGGGGGGATCACCAAGTATCTCAGCTGACTGAGATTATCAAGGTACTCTCTCTTCACATTCAGGGAAAAGCTGCCAACATATTTGGGCAACTGAAAAGTTGGGAAGTTTCCTAAAATATAAAAAATTGGATCTGATATCAATTACAAATAATTTTTTTTTTTATGGGTCCAAACCTTCAAATTTGGATTGGTTAGCTATAAGTTGGTCTTTAGACAGCTCAATATCGAAATCCGAATTAGTTACTTCATTATGGTGGACTGTATTGGAGCGAATATAATTTTCATGATCCTTCAAGTTATTTCTTAGTTTATGGTCCATTTATAACAATAATTAAAGGCTTCATCAACCCATTTATTGCAAGATATCAGCAACCAGTAGGTGTAAGTCACTATAAATTAGGGGTAATAAAAAAAATTAAATGATCTAACAAATTTTATCACATTTTTATTACGTATTTTTATCTGTCAAAAATTTTTACTTTAAAAAATAATGACATCAATTCTTGCTGCCTTGCCAGTTTTCTCTTTTTCCGCACAGTTAACTCTCAAAAGAAAGTCAAATTTTTCCACTTTGAAAATGTATTTTTTTTTAAATTAGGTGTGGTGAAAACTCAAAGAATTTGTCTTTATTTATAACCAGAAGCCACAAGGGCAAATAAATTTGGACAAATTGTTGATCACAAAAATACATTGCAAATGTATTATTCATTGCCACGCACTCTTATTTGCTTTTTCTTAGCAGCCATCGCTAATATCCATCAAAGTTATAAGTGAAAGGGGGAAAAAATACAACATAATAACAGTCAAAAATATAACAGATCAAAGAACCAAAAGTATAGTTACTGTTGGGTCATCAAACACGATATAATAATAATAAACTGTCACCAAAAAAAAATATGTCCTATGTAATCCTCCATTTTTAAATAAAAAAAACGAGAAAGAATTGTGACCTCTAGTAATGACAAATATAGACATCAAAATTCGGCTCGGTATGTTTTCTTTTTACGAATATTGTTTAGTTTTTTTTTGGCATTCAAAAATCTATCTTGATTTTATTTCCTATAGTAATTATTAGTAACATCATACAACATTACGTCCGTCACTCGACTGCCATTCAGTCAAACCGACCAAAACTTGATCGGCAGAAAAGCGGCTGAGGCAGTGACGGATGACGCGGAGTACGATGGCTACACGCCGATCCATTGCTTCAAAATGACCGGGTGCTAGGATGGGATCCAGCGGATCCTTGGCTAAAGATTCTTTCATCAGTGCGCTCAATCGTGCCGGCCCATGATGGAACCTTCAAAAACGAAATGTTATAATAAATAAAATAGATTTATAATAAAGAATAATACCGAAGGAGGGTAGCGAGAGTAGTTCTTCGCAGGAGGCAGCACTGGTAGAGCGGAGCTAGGATGGACATCTCATCATGAGACGCCCTGCCAAAGGCTCTACCCTGATCTAAAGAGATGGGGAAAGTATCGTTGCCAAAGGGTCCAAAGGTTTCATAGTGGTGCCGATCCATGTTGCCCGTCAGGAAATCAAAAATGGCCAAATCAATCAGATCCGGAAGGCGGCGTCCTTCACTGTACGGCGGAACTTGCCTAACAGCTTCGCAATACTGATCATCTGAATTAAATAAAATCCAAAAAAGTTAAGACCCATCAATGTTGTAATAGTTTTAAAATTTACCTTCTTCCCATTGAGCCTTTTTTCTTTTATGGTAAGATCTTCTCCAAGGATGCCTCCATGTTTTACGAGGTACTATAGATTTGTCCGGAAGGAAAGCGGCTAAAGAGGCTTCCATTTGATCCGGATTACCGCATATTGCGTGACTGGTATCGCAGTAGTAGCTACACTTTCCTATAAATAAATAAAAAGTTAGAATATTTAAAAAATGAATAGGAAATGAAATCAATATTTACCATGAAAGCAGAGATTCTGTGCAGGTGAGATGAAAAAAGTGCGGAGGAGATCTCCGGTTGCCAGAGCGTACAGCTCCGTCGTCATGTTGACGAGACGGCCGACAACGGGTGGAGCCCGCCGGAAGCCCATTATTCGGTCCAAGTGAAAGGAGGCTATTTCCGCATTAGCACGCTCGTAATCCGTGAAATAAAAATGATTAGGAAGTGTCTCCTGTTCCCGTGGAAACCTTAATAGAAAATCTTTGTTTAGATTTAATTGTTAGCAACCTTTGAATGTAATCATATTAACCTCATTGGTTTTAACATGGCTGCTCCTTCTTGAGGGAACTCGATGACTAGCTTGAGCTGAGTGCCTCCTTCTTTTTGACTAATATTGAGAAATTCCAGGTGAGCCATATCGTCGAGCAAAGATTCCACGATGGACCCATCCTCCTGGTACAGCTCCTCCCGGCTAATGGCCGCGTGAAAACGATCCCAACTGCTCGACTCTTCACTAAAAATGTAACAAAAAAAAAATTGCTTTATTTTCTCATGAATTTTAAATCAATTGGGATTTGTGTTTTATACTCGACGGTCCAGTTGTTGAGGCGTTGGAGCGTGTCACCCAGATGGCGCAGGTGCCCACGAACGGGACGGTTCACTTCTTCTGGGCTGATAAACTCCATCAGATCCATGAACTGGAAACAGGCAAGAATCCTTTTAAAAATTTACCAATTTAAAAGGGCTGATTATTTAATCACCTTGCTGCTTTTAAAATTTTGATTTAAAATTAGATCCGCTCCTCCAGGGATCTTGATTGCTTTCTTCTTAGCATTTATGGATAAGTCCACAGAGTTGGCGGGAGGCGGGCTCTCTTTCCGGTTCCGGCGCACTAGTTCGCTGATGGCGGCATCTACTTTGGACTGCTCCGCGTTGCTATAAAGAATGGAACGAAAATGTGACTAATTAGCAATAACACGAAATTCCTATTTTAGGGAAGCTGACATGACTAATTAAGACGAGTTGACTTGTTTCTTAATTACATCCGCGCGTTGCGCACAAGCGAGCAGAGGAAATTATTGTGCATCAATAGAGCTTCAATGTGCGCAGATTTCCAGGAAAAAAATCGAATTGAGCTTGGACTTGGGAATTCTAAATATGGACAGAGAGAGTATGACTCTTAAAAATAATTGCAATTCATTTTTACTTTTGCGATGGAAAGTATAGACAACTATCGACATGAGATGTCGCTTTTACTTTTTTTTTCGTGAGATACGTCATCCAAGCATAGGTGAGAATTATTTTCACCACACAAATTATTCCTTAAGATCATGGATGATTGATGCGTCATCTTGCGTGAAGGAAAATACAAAAATCTCTTCCATCAGTGTCGAAGTACAATAAAACAAAAGGATATCGTAAAAAGAAAGGAGAGAAACAGGTCGCCTCCACCGACCCACTTGATAATTTTTCTTTAAAGCTGTGTGACGACAATATAGGATGACACGGAAACGAGTCATTAAACGAGACCAACAACTTGACTCGGAGAAAATCCGCTACACGACTAAAATTTTGTCTACTTCCACCCCGTTATTAAGACGGTGAACAAAGTTATGACCACTTTGAAGCTCATATAAAACTCGAAGAGGCCGAAGTGGGATTTATGACAACAGGGAAAACCGCGGCACTGTAATTTTCCCGTTGATTTGATGGATGGATTTATTAGTGGAAGAAAAAAAATGGGTCATACCTTTGTTCATCAGCAGGGTTCTCTGCATTCTGAGTTGTTGGGGGCTCTTCTGGCTCCTCAGGTTTGACAGAGACAGCAGCTGCATCTGCCCGGCCTTGAGAGGCATTATTGTTGGCACTATTGTTATCAAGGAATCCTCTGAGAAACTTCTTCCCATCTTTCTGCCTAGATGTTCCATGCCGGGGGGCCTGGATGAGCCTGTCTGCCACAAAACTCTGGTGAGGTTTCCCATTCTGAGCAAATCTGATGTCTAAGACCAGGATGCAAGTCAGCAGGACAGCCCCTGCAGCCAGGGTTATCCCTACTCGTTCCTTGGGAAGATGTTTGTAAATTTAAAAAATTTCATAAAAACAGTAGACAGTTTATAAATACCTTCCACTTCATCTGTTGTTTGAGAGAAGATCCAGAAACGTCATTCCTCGCTCTCCAAGAGAACGTAAAAATGACTCTCGATTGGTTATCTCGGACGGAATTTAATCGTATACCACCTAATTTATTAAATTACAACTCACTGATTAGATATGGACTCAAAAGATTATATGCAAAATAAAAAATGTTGAAGTACGCACCAGCAGGCAGTAAACAACCGCACTTGACGACTGCTGGGGAGAGACTGACCACCTTTTACCAGCGTGAGGAGTATTACATGACTTATGCCTGATTGTTTGTTAACGGGAGCAAGAGTGCTAGTGGCCAACTGCTGTTGACGATAAAAAAAAATCTCACTTGTATAAGACCAAAGCAACGTAAATAAAAAGGGAAAATCCCAAAAACGGAGCAGTAAACAAGGACGAGGCGACTGCTATTTTTTAATGGGCGTATATTTTCAAGTGTGTACACCCGATCGACGCTAAACTCACTCGGCAGATTTTCTTGAATACTAATTTCTCATGAAAAATTGGAATTCGTGCACAGTGGTTTGTTGTAAATGATATAAAAAATCTCGGTTCTGTTCAAATCTATTAGCAAAGTCATCATATATAAAGTAGCGTCAACACAGCTGCTGCTGCGCGCACGTACGCAGTGCATCCAATTTCCAAGGACATAATAAATGAAATAGACGATGGATATGAATTGAGCAGGAAGCACGTTATTTTTGTATGAACGCTGCATTTTTGAATCCTTTGAAACATTCATGATTCATACATTTTTATTACTTTTTTTCGATTCGGGCGGGATGTAACCGAACGGATGCTGCTCCTCTCCTCTTTTTTGATGGATGAGAATAATCAGCAAATAATATACTACGGCTTTTCCACGGAATAATTTATTTTTCACTTTCAAGCTTACTTTAAAAAAGAATTAAAAAATCCTGGATGAACTTTTGAGCGTATTATGTTTCTGTTGAAAAAAGTCGAACGATCTTCTTTTATTTCGTAAAGCTAATGAGGGGGATATTAAAATATTTAGCGGTAGATAATACCGTTTCAGTTTACATCCCACATCTGGTTACGAAAACGAAACGTGAACGCCCATGTCGTTTTTTATAGCTTGAGAATGTCCGTCAGCTAGAAAAACAAATGGTATTTAGTAACAGATATCGTGCTTGAGGAACCGTGAAAAAATTCTAATTCTTCCCGAAAGGAATTTCAAATGTTTTTTCGTCTCGCATTCGTAATTTTTCTGGTGCCAGTTATGGCATGATCTCTAAAATACTCTTTTCTATTCGTGGTGCACTTTCAGCACATTTTTGGACCACATAAAATATATATATACGGAAAGTGCCAATAAAAATTGCGGTCATTTCAATATGACGTCATTTGAGATGACTCGGACAAAAGAGAAGGTAGACCGGTTATTTTCTTTCTGCTAATGAGTGAAACTTCATTTTCCTACGAGATCTAACGGCTCACCACCCAGATCGGCACGCCCATGCTATAACAATACTCTGTCCTGGCATGGATCCTATAATAGCTTGTATTGTCCCATGTTTTATATTATGTTTGGTCGATAAAGGAAGGACAGCTTTTTGTATACCGTTTCTTTTACAACCGAAATAACGGAGGAGTCGCACATGGGGGATGTATCGGATATTTTTATGATCAAGCCAGTATTTTATTATGATGTTCCACTGTAATGATTATCTAGCATCCAGCTATCGCATTTTTTTTTACGAAAAAACCAAGTTCGAAGGATTTAAATAAAGTGGGAGGAATGCCAAACAACTATTTATGACTTCCCCAGCATTAAAGTGCTTTTCACTTTTACAATTCTACCTTTTGAATAATCGATGGTTGTTCAATAAACTGTTGGTAAAAGTCGACCGAGTGATCTCAATACAAACCCGTCTTTTTTACGACACAACTCGTTCAAATGGGACAATTCATGTCACCCATTTACGGTCAATTACAATAAAAATAAAAGCATTCCCTCAATCCAGTCGGTCCGGATCCATACTTGATTCGGTTTGCCAGTTCTAAATACAATTATTGAATGTACCCTAAATGAAGGATTCAAACAAAATTTGTGTTTCCAGTCAATGGTTGTATTATTATGGTTTCATAAAAAAAGAAATCGGACAAAACGAGATATAAAAAGAGAGAGAAGAGAACATCCTTTGTTTAATTCCAGGTTGCTTCATCCTGTCGGAATCGATCATAATCTAATCTGACTCTTTCCTCAGTGAACAAAAAAAAAGTAAAGAACGGGAATCCCATTGGACAGTCTCTCTCTTCTTTAGCGGGATGATGATGAAGAGGAGCGGCTGTAGCGCCGGTTGTTACCGGCTCGGCGACCAATCGGTGAACGGGATCTGGATCGGGCAGATGAGGGTGGAGGCCTACGATCACGTCCGCCTCCTCCGCCGCCACCACGCGGAGGAGATCGGCGTCGAGGTGGAGGCGAGGGCCTTCGGCGGAATCTGAAAAAATTATAAATATAATTTTTTTCAATTTACGTAAACGATAGCAGTTGTTAAACGGTTATTGCGGTTTTAGATTCTACAATATTCTTAAGGTATCAAATCAATCTTGTGGCTAGCAGTCAAGCGAAAACCACCAAGGGATGGCTCCGTTATTATTAGGCGTAAGGAAAAAAAAGAGAGGAAGCAACGGTACGTGAAGTATGTAACACATGTCGCGTCCTTCAAAAAGAAAGACCATCAAGAGAGGGCGCGTGAGAAAGGCAAAGTAATCGCTTTTTAAAAAGGGACCCAAACGAAAACAACAATTCCCACATAACTCCACAAAAAAGTATTTAAAACTCGCTATTTCATAATCATACTAGGAGAAATATGGTTACTGACCTGGGTGGTGATCGACCTCCTCCGCCACCTCCTCCCATCCATCGCCTCCGTGGCGGTGAATTCCGTCTGGGTGGTGGCGGTCGGCTTTTCGGCAGTAGAACCGGAGCAGCAGTGATTTCTTGCCCATCAATTTGACCTAAAGATTTAAAAATTAAAATATATGTTTAAAAAGATACGAGCTTTATACAAATGATAGAAACTACCTCCGTCCATATGTTTCATAGCTGTTTCAGCCTCTTCGGCAGTGGCGTACTCGACGTAGGCAAAACCCCGATGGAGGTGGGCGAATGCTTGACCTCTCTCTTTACTCATTTCTACCGTTTTGACTGTGCCGTAAGCTGAAAAAATTTCAGTCAGATGATCTTTGGTCACGTTTCGAGTCAAACGACCAATGTGGATACGCAGTGGTTTCGGAGTCGGAGATCGATCCCCTCTTCGTCGACGATTACGAGGTGATGTGGATCGCGATCGTCGATTTTCCTTGTTGTTCTCTCCTCGACCACTGCTCCGACCTTGGGCATCCCGGTCAGTTTTAGTGTCTCCATCAGCTTTGCCACCAGTCTTGGCAGCATCTCCTTCTTCAGCTTTGCCATCAGTTTTGCTTCCAGGTGCTTTACTGTCTAAAGCAGAAGTCCTGTGATAATGAAATTAGTTAAGATAAGATTTTCTAGACTAAATTAGAAAAGTGTTTGGTTACCTCTTCTTGGGGCGCTTCTTGTCAGAGCCACTGGATCGTGATGAACCAGAAGAGTCTGATGAACTAGATGAGCTGGATGATGATCTTGAACCAGAAGATGAGCTGCTGGAGGAGCGAGAGCTGTCACTTGAGCTCCCACTACTGCTTGAGGAGCGAGAACTAATAGCAGAAAGAGAATGTTTAGATCACTCACTCAAGTAAGCTCAACGGAAATTTGTTTACCTCCTACTAGAAGAGCTATCGCTGCTGGAATCGCGGCCTTTTTTCTTCGCATCTTTGCTTTTGTCCGATTCTTTTTTTGTATCTCTTGACCGGCCTTCTTTGGCGTCGTCACCGGCTTTGCGATCTTTGCCCGTTTCCTTGTCAGGCCTGTCACAAAATTATGGTAAGTTGGGGTAATTAATTATGAAAAATTTGATGAATACCTCGGTTTTCATTAATTTAATAAGATGCAAACGATATAAATAGATTTACTTACATTTTTGACGGATTAATAAGAGTCGTTTAACCAGATTGTTTTGAACAGACGACAGACGCTACTTGAACAAACGCAACGTTGCCAGTGCTATTATTATGTCTCAATTGAAAAAAGTAAATATTCTAAACATTTAATTACAATATTCAAAAGTTTTTAGAAAACATAAAAAAAAATATCATAACTCATTTTTTGTGGCATCACTTTTCATCTATAATTTAAGGTTCTTAAAAATTGAAACGGATAAGCGTTTTTAAGGAAATGAGGCAATGTTTTTGTTGTTCAAGTTTCGGCAACCCCTAAAGACCCTTCACAAACGTGTTTCAGCTGATTACTTTTTCGTGTCAACGAGGAACCCACAGGAACAATCCACTGTTTTGTTTTCTGTCAACTGAAAGTCCCCGCACCTCAAAACGTTCGTGCAGAGTCATGGCTGACAGGAGAAAAAGCAGGTAATTCTTTTCCATTGATATTAATAAAAGCATTATTTCTAACTATTTATTCATTTATTTTATTTACAGTGGAACGCAGTCGACGGAGATCGCTGTGGTCAGGGAAATTTATGATGGAGAAAATGCTCAGGAGAGGTTTGTTAACTAACTTGTCCTGGTTTAAAGATCTTAACTTTCAAACTACACAACTCTTTTATCTTTTATGCCATCAGATTTGAATTGGAACTTGAAAGAGCATTGGAAGCATCTGTTCCAGTAATTGTGATTGAACCTGTTCGCTTGGGTGATGAAACTGCTCGTTGGATAGCTGTGGGAAATTGCCTACACAAAACTTCTGTCCTTGCCGGTTTGGGTTCTGTCATAACTGGTAAACATGGGATAAAGAATTCTACATTTTGGAATACTAAAATTTGTATTTTTTTTTTTCACTCAATTTCAGGAGTCTTCTGTGATAATCGTCCTTACATCTATACTCCATTGGGTGTTCTGTCCCTCCTCTGTACAGGACTCTACACTGCTTCATGGCAATTTGATCCTTGTTGTAAATACCAGGTTTGAATAGGATGAACATCTATATCAAACTTATTCCTTTAATTTTTTAACTGTGATTTTTTTTCAGGTGGAGATGGATACAAAACGACTTGCCAAGTTACCCGTCCATCGACTGTCAACCTCCAGCCCGATCGTGCTCGTCCGGCGCGACGACAACAAGCGGAAGACACTCCATTGTACCGTCTGTCTTGTAGCTGTTACGGTTACACTATGGAGACTCTATTCTGTCGTCTTCAAATGATATAAAATGTTTTGTCATATCAAGTCGGGAGATAAAGAAGAAGAAAAAAAAAAAAGACTTAGTCCGGCTGCCTTGTTGTTCCAGCATCTAATGAGGCACCCAAACTCTCTCCTTATAAAGTTAGCTCGATCCCTTTTCCTCGTAGTAGTATCATTTCTTTCCTCTCTCCATTCATCGGGCTCTTTCGCGCAACTAAGAAGAGCCAATAAGTGATGAAACTCTATGAATGCAAAACAAGATGTGTATAAAAAAAAGTGTTGAAGATACACCTATTATTCTATATAACAATTTTTCAATCTCTTCATGTATTGATTCCAAAAAAGAATTCAACAAGAAATAACAGCGTCATTTTTAAGTAACTATTTTCATTCAGATTTTCTGGCTTTAGCAGCTCTCCGCTCCATAAGTAGAAAGAATATTTTAGGGAATAGCACCCGTAAGTAGACGGCCAGCCGATGGATGATCGGACACAGTAGCACTTCTTTCCTTTTTCATTTTAACAGCTCGAGCGATTTTACGCGCTACTTGGTAGGGATCTTCGCCGGACTCGATCGCCTCATCTGTTTTGCCGAACTTCTTTCCATCAGGTGAAAGAGCATTGATGGAGATGCTCGTCCGGATGTATCCCGGATTAATAACGGTCACAAACAGGTTATCTTCCTTAACTTCTGCTCTAAGAGAGTCACTAAAAGCCTGTAAGGCGTGTTTGGAAGCACCGTAAGCCGAACTAAAGATTAAAATATTAGAAAAAGGTATATATATTTTAAAATCTATTATTTTGTCTATTACCGGAAAGGAAGAGCTATTTTAGCTTGAACAGAACCGATCATAACAATATGCCCAGTCTTTCGCTCAATCATTGAAGGCAAAAGTGCTGCAAAACAAATAATAGGTGTGATACAACTTATAATAATTTCTTAAATATTATGATACCTTTGGTCAAGTTAACAGTGCCGAAGTAATTGACCGACATGACTCGAACATCAACTTCTGGACTCGAATTGGCCACATCACCTCTCTGGCTGATCCCGGCATTGTTGACTAATATGTCAACATGACCGTAGACCCCCAGGATTGTCTTGACCTTCTCCCTCAAAGAGTTGGGATCTGATTCTACGTCCAGTTGTATGATGACGGGCGGGTAAACGGTAGACGGTTTGATGTTAGCGCCTGCTTTGCCCTGAGAACCCGGAACGATAGCTGGAACCCATCAGCTGATCCCTGACTCTCTCAAGCTCAGAATACCGTCGGGCGGCTATGATCAGCTTGCATCCTTCTTGGTAGAAACACCTAGTCATGAAAATTACCATTTGTTATTCATATGAATAGATTTTATTATTTTTAAAAGTGTGATTTACCTGGCCATAGCCTCACCAAGACCAGAACTAGCCCCAGTGATGAGCACCACCTGTCCTTCGAGGCTAGAGCTGCTTGTTGTCAACTTATCCCTAACATTCATGAGGGCTTCAATGGCTCTCCCTGCAATCGTGATGGGCAAAAACGCAAGACAGGCAGCATAGCTGAACAATTGCTTTGCAAGATTCACCCAGCGATTGCCTGGTGAGGGCACCTTTATGATACAAGCATCTGGGCCAGTTTTAGAAGGTGATTCCAGAGATCCTTCAAAACAAGAAGTAAAATTATGCATTTTTAATGTAGCTAAAAGTAAAATGGAGAGGGAAAAATCCCACATGGTTTATATGATTACCAAGGGGAATATTGCCGTCAGTCGTTTCCACCGTCTTCGTCATGCTGACCTGCAAAGAATAATTCAAATGAGTTTGAAATATTACACAATCGACTACCACCTAAAACTAGCATTTTAGAACATTGTCAATGAAAAGATAAAAATAATTACATTCGTCAAAGGTAATTACGATCTGCAGGGGGTGGATTCCGGGTTTGTTTTGGAACTGTCAGACGACTGGCTGGCTGTCAAAATTTCTCACCTTGAAGAAAACTTGCATTCTCCAGATGGCAGCACGACGCATTCGGTTATTAAAATAATAATAAGCGCGGGATTTTCTTTTTTTTTATTTCAATCTGGTATATTTGTGTTGCTGTTTAAAAAAATCTTTGGGTGTAACATACTGTAGGTGCAGTATTATTTATTTACACAATATTTTCAGATAAAAAATTAATTAAACTTGATTATTCCCGTATCGGAAACTCCTCATTTCTTGTTTGCTGCATAAATACTTAATTATTAGCCAAATATGTAGATATAAAAGCATGAATGAACCACAATAATAAATTTATTACGAATTAATCTGAATAAAATGTGAGAACAAGTGTCAAAGTCGGTCAAAGTCAGCTTCCTTTGTTCACCTTGAAAACGGGCAGACAACCTAATACAAAAATGTATAAGGTGAACCACGTAGATATACTTTGGTGAAAGTATAAAAAAAATAATTTTGTGATAAGCTCGGGATCCGTATAGCAAATAAACTCCCACCGAGAATCAATCAATTTAAATTAGAATTTGAGTTACATTTGACAAATATTTAAAACTAAGCATGAATACAAGTTGCAACATATTTTAAAAGCTCATATAACTTATTAATAGTGAACAGCGCCACCGCAGCCTAGGAGAAGAGCCAATAGCAAGTTGTAATTATTCCCCTTGCGTCTTCTTTTTCCTTTACTATTTAGGTTGATGATACAGTTGTTGTACTGGTTGTTGTACACATTGTTGTAGCCGTAAGAATCATCCCCATAATAGCCAGCGTCGTAACCCGTTTGACCGCCGTAAGAAGGGCTGTAGCTGTTGCGGATAATCGTATTGCTGTCATAACCTCCCTTTTTATTATGACCGGAGTTATTGATGGTGTAGACTGGGGCGTAGAGATTATTATAATAGTTGTAACCGTAAGAGTTATCTCCACCGTAGCCGCCATAATTGTCGTAATAGTCCTTCTGACCGCCGTAATAAGAAGTGCCGTAGCCGTTGCGAATGATCAAGTTATTGTCCTTTTTACCGCGACTCTTTTGATTATTCGTATTAATGGAGTAAATGGGAGCGTAATAATTGCTGTAGTAGTTGCCACCACTGTAGCCGTAATCGCCTATATTGGTAACGAAATTATTTAGATTTTTCTTCACATAATTTAACGCAAAAAAAAGTTCATACTTGCCGTAACAGCTACGAAGAAGATAGCCAAAAGAGTTAAGAACACCTTTTATAGGAAGTTACATGTAAAGAAATTAGAAGTAAATGTGTTGTAAAACCCAAGAATATTAAAAAATACAAATCTATATATTTAAACTTACAAAGTTGACCATTTTTTTGCGCGTACAGTGGTAATATAAAGAGAATAACTGAATCATGACAGACTATTTTAGTGGGTTTATATACCTGAAAAAAGTAAAAGGTATATGGTATATAGAGAAACTAAAGACGAGTGCGGGTAGCCCACTCTACTGTTACTTCAATAGTCCCACATAGTTTAAATATAGTGAAATCTTTTAGTATTAGACCCGCAGAATTGATCCTTTCACTTTAATAGGCATCTTCACGACCGGTAATGAATTCATAATTTAACCCATACATCCCCTACACAAAGAAGGTATGAACATTTAAGCCAATATGACCAAGTCCAATAAGGTGCTATAATTTAAAAGTCATATTTTGGTAACTAAATGTTGGTAAAAGTTGCCAACTCGAAATGTAATAGTTGCCTATCCGGGACATAAATTGTGTGGTAACGATCTATGGTAATGATCTAATCCCACCAAGAAATAAAATCACTGCAGGTCTATTGTCTTTTAACAATTTTATCAAAGTGAGATCAACTCTCACTATTGCAGTGGGATTATGACCTTAGCTAACTCTTAAGCAAAACATCTTGATCGTTGGTTTATATTTGATAAGCCAAACACCTTTTCCACCATCTAAATTTACCGAAAAACATAAACTTTCGAAAAAAAAAAATTTCGTAATAACTGCTCCGTCCGTAGGCTAGTGATTCTTCAGGATACGAGAATTGAACCAATTTTGAAATTCATTAAAGCTATAAATTTTAAAATACTGAACCTAACACGTCCTTTTTTTAATTAAGAAAACAAAATCCGATATTCTTTTCAATCTATCATGTATTTTTTAAATACATTTCATAAAATTACGATACGTTACATCATATTTAATAAATACAAGTCTTATTTTCCCAAGCCGCCAAGACCACCGCCGCAGCCGCCTCCGAGAAGAGCCAACAACAGGTCATTGTTGTCCTGACGGTTTCTTCTGCCATTATTGCCGATGTTGCTGATGCAGTTGCTGTAATAGCTGTTGTATCCCTTATCTTTTCCGTAGGAATCATCTCCGTAGCCGTAGCCCTTCTGACCACCGTAAGAAGTGCCGTAGCTGTTGCGGATGACCATGTTGTTGTTCTGACCATGATGCCCACGACCGTTTCCATTACCGCCAGTGTTAATGGAGTAAATTGGGGCGTAGTGATTGTTGTAATAACCACCTCCGTAGCCGTAATCGCCTTTAACAGTTGATATAATAATAACTTATTTATTAGATAATGTGAAAACTATAAGTGTAAGAATAAATTTCATACTGGCTGTGGCAGCAACAAAGACGACGGCAAAGAGGACGAAGAAAACGAGTTTCTATAAGAGATTGGAAAAATATTATATTTGATTATCAAGATTGAAAATAAGCTTATTTGGAAACTTACAGAGTTGAAAGAAGCCATGGTTGTTTTTCGTCTAAAAGTTTAGAACTGAGTGATGATTGTGACTTTGTTCTTGGGCTTATATAGTACGGTACTATATTTATCATAGGCGCGTATAAGGATAGCCAAAAAGATCAGTCTGATGAAGCAATATTCCCTTTTCCGGGCTGAAAATAAAACGGAAGAAAAACAGGCATAGTGAAGTCGGTCAATGTCAACTCCCTTCGCCGGCAAATCAACAACAGCAGCACCTGTTTTATTAATTAAAACCAGAACTGTGTAAGGTGAACGAGTAGAAACTTAATATAAGTTAAGAGTTTAAAGTTTCACGACCATCGATGGGCGGGAATCTTATTTTTAGTATCTTAACAGCCCTTGACTGGTCTACAGTCTAGACCACCTTAATGAAGGTTTATCTTTGTTACCGTATTATAGTTTATTCATTGAGAATATCATAGGTGAACTTTGCAAAAGTGTAGTTTAGCAAAGTATACACATAGTTTTCTATTAGGATGAAGAGAATTAATAACCTAATGCAAAATTGCAAAATTATATCAAAATAAGCTCTATTACCAAGGGGTTTTCCACTCTTTTCCAGAGGGATTCCTTAATTCCCATTAATTTTGTCTCACTTTCACATATAAATAGATTGATTCAAATTATATTAAAGTACAATATTAATATTATAGCTTCGGAATAATCCAACATATCTCACTATCGAACTGTTGAGAGTTAGGCCTAAACTATATAAGAAGTGTAGTCTTATGGACCGTCTGCTATTGCTATCAAATTTTGATTTTTTTTCTTCGGAGCGATCTCGTCTACCCCTAAACAATTGAATAAGAAACGGCTTTATGGGAGTAACAAACCATATTCAATAAAAAGATATTCTCATGAGCTTAAGAATATGCCATATCTAAAATAAATTGACTTTGTCAAAACCGGTTCATTTGAACTACCCATCGACCGGCCAAGTCACACACAAACAAATTAAAGAAATAACGCAGTAATAACGAAATACTCCAAGATATTATTTTTACATAAACTACAATAATTTCAAAAATCAGACTTTTTTTGCAATCTAATATGTATTTAAAAACATACCATAAAAATTAGTTACATGATATTTTATAAATACAAGTGCGATCATAACATTTTCAAGCCTCTTATTTTCCCAAGCCGCCAAGACCACCGCCGCAGCCGCCTCCGAGAAGAGCCAACAACAGATCATTGTTGTCGTGGCGGTTTCTTCTGCCATTATTGCCGATGTTGCTAATGCAGTTGCTGTAATAGCTGTTGTGTCCCTTATCTTTTCCGTAGGAATCATCTCCGTAGCCGTGGTCGTAACCCTTCTGACCACCGTAAGAGGTGCCATAGCTGTTGCGGATGACCAAGTTATTGTTCTGGCCCTTATTTCCATGACGGCGTCCATCCCCGCCAGTGTTAATGGAGTAAATTGGGGCGTAGTGATTGTTGTAATAACTACCACCTCCGTAGCCGTAATCGTCTTTAAAACAATTATTTTAGTAATCTTTTATTTAAAAGAAGGAAAGTGGTTAAAGGAATTTCATACTGGCCGTGGCAGCAACAAAGAAGACAGCCAAAAGGGTAAAGAAAACGAGCTTCTGAGAGATTGAAAATAATAAGTACATATGTTATCTAGATGGGAAAACAAGTGTTTAAGAACTTACAGAGTTGAAAGAAGCCATGGTTGTTTTTCGTCCAAAAGTTTAGAACTGAATGATGACTGTGACTTTGGTCCTGGTTTATATAGCATCCATCATAGGCGTATATAAAAATAGCAACAATCTCATTTATGAAGCAACCAAATTCCTTTTTTCCGGTTAGAAAAAAATGGAAGGGCAACAGGGATAATCAAGTCGGTCAAAGTCAACTCCCTTCACCATATCAAAACAAAGACAGTTTATGTAGCAGCAGCAACACCTTTTTTTTGTTTTTGTTATATTCATGCAAACGAAATTTGTTAAAAGAATGTAAGGTGAACTCGTTATTTACATATGATGGCAGGAATTCGAAATGCTAAATTTCACGATCACCGTCGGACTACGGGAAACTGATTTCGAGTGACAGTCCTTGACTATTGGACCATAGAAAACTAACTTCCTTAAAAGACATAAAATGTAAGGTTCGTTTTTTTTTTTGCTTTCTATTTAAAAAAAAAATAGCTGAGCCTTACGCTGCATTTAAATCGAGATTTAAATTTGAATGTATTGTCGTCTAAGATATATTAATAAGGAATATTTGAACTTGTACAAGTTTACTTTTAATACTGTTTAAAATGTATATCAACTGGTGGAAAAATGAATAATTTCATCGGATAATAGCTCTATGAAAGAGCTGCATACTGCCTAAGCGTTCTCTTACCGCATGGACCCACAATCCCCGGAAAATTATCTTGCCGGTAAACAACAATTAATTTCGTTTTGGAAAAATTTTAACCCGAAAAAAATTAGATATTCTTTTACTGAAGACTATTTTCGGGATATTGAAGTGCTGACTTACTCTGACCAAGAAGACCTAGCTATGGTAGGTAACGAACAAAGCGCTTCGGCAATATGTTTTTTTTAATACCAACACAACCTTTTTAAATTAACTTTTTTTAACTTTTTTATTTCAGCGACAATAAAAGGGTATGGAATGGATTTCTAGGCATAAATAAGTTCATTCGTAAATTTTTGGCATGAAATCAAATTGAGAAAAACTGATGAAAAAGAAAATAATATTCGCTTGTTCAAACTTTTGGTGTCCGCCACAGGCTTGAAAAGAGCATAGAATGTCTAATTTTTGAATTTTTTCTCCAGTTGTATACTAAGCCTGAAAACATTCTCTTTTTATCAGTTTGTTCATAATTTAAGGTTTCATACGCTAACATTTAAGTAACCAAAAGTTTTACAAGTCTATTACCTAGCCTATGCTTCATAATAGATAATACGGAAAGAAATTAACTATTTTTGTCATTAAATCAATGTTTATTACTTTTATTTACTTTTGAACACATAACAGACAGAATAAATAACAAAAAAGCCTCTTATTTTCCCAAGCCGCCAAGACCACCGCCGCAGCCGCCTCCGAGAAGAGCCAACAACAGGTTATTGTTGTTCTGGCGGTTTCCTCTGCCAGTACTGCCGATGTTGCTGATGCAGTTGTCATAATGGCTGCTGTATCCCTTATTTTTTCCATATGAATAATCATCTCCGTAGCCGTAGCCCTTCTGACCACCGTAAGAGGTGCCATAGCTGTTCCGGATGGCCATGTTGTTCATGCCTTGATTATTATTACCACGTCCATTATTCCCGCCAGTGTTAATGGAGTAAATTGGGGCGTAGTGGTTGTTGTAATAGCCACCACCTCCGTAGCCGTAATCGTCTTTAAAAGTCAAAATAATTAAACATTACTATTAGATTATGTGAAAACTAGGTGCAAGAATAGAGCTCATACCGGCTGTGACAGCAACGAACAAGACGGCAAAGAGGGTGCAGAACACGAGCATCTGTATATGACAAAGACAATAAGTAAATGAGTATAAACTTGATTTTTAGTTATAGAGCTATAAAATAGTTAGAGAAATTCTTACAGAGTTGAAAGAAGCCATGGTTGTTTTTAGTTCTGAAGTTAAGAACTGAATGATTACTGGGAAGTTGTCTTGAGAATTTATACCCAAGAGGTTACCTAAATTGATTAAATGGTCATTCAAATTATCAACTGAATCGACGAGGATATGTTACCAAAGTCGGTCAAAGTCATTGCTTTCACCTCGAAGTATGGGAACTTCATTGCTTGGGCCCTCTTATGTAAGATAACAAATAGTGAAGAAAAAAGGTTATCGGGAATCATACGGTACCCGATTTAACAAAAAAAATTATAATAAGTAAATTAAATGTGCGCAAGCAAATAAAAAGCAATCAACTTTTTTTCGCTTTCAAATTTTCTTACAAAGCATAAATCCAGATAGATGAAACCATGCAAATTGAAACATCACTATCAATCAATAATAATTAATCAACATAAAAATAAGCAAAAAAATAATAAAAGTAAAATCATTAGATGGTTACTTCTTGATTTGCATTATGAACGGCCAGCATGCGATCATTCAACCGAAATGGAGACAAGCTTTCAACATAAGACAGTAAATAAATCAAAAAAGATATGTAAACTAGGTAAAACTGGAATAGCTAGGCGGCAATTCATCAGCTTAATTCCTGTTGACCTTATTGTCAATGTTATTTCGTGCAGAGTTGCGAACACGCTTCTAAAATATAAGTTCGAGGTGAAGAAGAACGACTTTGACCGACTTTGCTGACATATCCTTGTCTACTTCGTTTTTCATTTTCATCACCATCATTCAGTCGATATGGGAAATATCTTGGCTTATTCTTGGGTATAAATTCTCAAGACGACTACCCAGTAATCATTCAGTTCTTAACTTCAGAACTAAAAACAACCATGGCTTCTTTCAACTCTGTAAGAATTTCTCTAACTATTTTATAGTTCTATAATTAAAAATCAAGTTTATACTCATTTACTTAGTGTCTTTATCATCTACAGATGCTCGTGTTCTGCACCCTCTTTGCCGTCTTGTTTGTTGCTGTCACAGCCGGTATGAGCTCTATTCTTGCACTTAATTTTCACATAATCTAATAAATAATGTATATTATTTTGACTTTTAAAGACGATTACGGCTACGGAGGTGGTTATTACAACAATCACTACGCCCCAATTTACTCCATTAACACTGGCGGGAATAATGGACGTGGTCATGGGAATCAAGGCATGAACAACATGGTCATCCGTAACAGCTACAGCACTTCTTACGGTGGTCAGAAGGGTTACGGCTACGGAGATGATTATTCATACGGAAAAGATAAGGGATACAGCAGCCATTATGACAACTGCATCAGCAACATCGGCAGTACTGGCAGAGGAAACCGCCAGAACAACAATAATAACCTGTTGTTGGCTCTTCTCGGAGGCGGCTGCGGCGGTGGTCTTGGCGGCTTGGGAAAATAAGAGGCTTTTTTGTTATTTATTCTGTCTGTTATGTGTTCAAAAGTAAATAAAACTAATAATACATTGATTGAATGACAAATGAACAATTATTTTCTTTCTGCATTTTCAATTATAAAGCATGGGTTACCGACTTACCGTAGGTAACAGATTTTAGCCTTGAGTTATTTGAATGTTAGCTTATAGGTCTATGTATATATATGAAATCTTAAATAATGAATAAACTGATAAAGACAAGAAACTATGTTGCGGTGGTCTTAGCGGTCTCTTCTAAGTGCCAAGATACCGAGACATATATAAAACTTTGTACTATTATGAAAAGCAAGTTAAGTTCGTGAACTATTTCAACTATGCATTCATTTAAAGGAAAAGGTGTGCGCAAAAAAATTAAAGATGAATGGTACATTGATGAAAAATCGCGTAACTATTGTACTTAAATGATCAGAAAATCTGAAAAATACATTTAACAAAATTAGGGCCCATAGATTAAACTGATTCATATTTTTTGAATCTTTAAGCTAAAAAAAAGATAGATGAGATGCCAACAACATTAAATGAGTAACACGAACTAGAATCGACTTAATGACTTAACACCGTAGGTATAAATTGTGGATGTACATAAGAACCCAAAAACTATCGCTATCAATATAGTACTAGAATTAGTTTATATAGTTATACATACAATAAATAACTGCTGGCATGATTATAATTATAGATGAGGGGCTATCAAATGTCAAGGCCTGCAAAAAAATTCTTCATACACCCTTGGTTTTGGAATCTATTTTCATCGGAATTCCTCTAAGGCGGAGTGTAATTTTTGTTTGTTCCGTACCCCTAAACCAGAGTCAACATTTCTTTTATTATACTACATCAAATGGTTATTTTTTTTCCCTTTTATTATGTTTACTACGAGCCAGCACGACGCGTAGGCGAAGCATCTAATCCGATATATAGCATTGGAATATTAGCCACGTTTTGGCTGTCTGGCCATGTGTCTTTGCGACTAAGAACTCAATTACGCGACACTAAAATTGAAAAATGATGACTCGTTCTCGATCTCGATCGTTCTCGAGGCTCAAAAGATGTAGATTTTCCCTTTCTTTCTAAGGTTTGTAATTTGGTTGAAAATGCCAGATATTCGTAAATTTCAGTGGGCACTGGAACCTATAACATTTGGCTGTCAAGACGAATAGGCTAATATTAGTTCTAACAATACAAGTGAATGATAATAAAAAGTAAAAATCGCAATAGAGTCAGCAGTATCTTCATTTTTTAAAGTGCAACACTTAATGTATTGACCAAACCGATTCATATTCAAATAATAGCTTGTATCAAGATAAAACAATAATCTCGATATAAATAGCATCCATTAATAATTATATAAGCGTTAACCACGGGCTCCGATACCGTTGCATCCCAAAAGAAGAGCCAAAATGGCGACGTCCTGGTTCCTCCTGTTGGTATTCAGGTTCTGGATGCAGCTGTTGTAGTTATGAGTCTGACCGCCGTATCCATATCCTTCCTTGTGGTCATAGTCTCCATGATCATCCCCATATGAGTCTCCGTAGCCTTTTTGCTGATCGTAACCTTTTTGCTGACCATAGGAAGTGCTGTAACTGTTACGGATGATCAAGTTGTTCAAGTTATTTCTATTACGACGACCGTTATTATTAAGGTTGATCGAATAAATGGGGCTGTAGTTGTTGTTGTAATGGTCTGATGGTTCTGCAATGATTCATAATAATAATTGGCATAACTATATGCTTTGTTTAAACTTTCTCTTTCATCTTAATCTGATTTATACCAGCCATGACAGTAACCGCGAGGAAGACGGCCGAGAGAACGAAGAAAACGAGCATCTACATAATAATAATTAAAATTATGGTGATATTTTGCTAATGCTGAAATATAATATTGTATATATACTAACTTACAGAGTTGAAAGAAGCCATTGTAACTTTAGTCCAAGTTGGAAGAACTATAAGTAGGTACTGAAGTTTTCTTCCTATTTATAGGTACGCGCAACTTCAGGAAGTATTTTTTTAAACTGTGAAATGCTGCAATAATATCCGGTAGCATTACTTCCGGATAGATTAATGCCATAAGAAACGGTATCGATATAGTTGATTTAGGTATAATAAGTCGGTCAAAGTCAACTTTATATATATATATTTACCATATTTAGTTAGAGGTACATGTCGACATTATTTGTTTACTGGACGTGGAACGGAAAGGGAAAGAAAAAGAAGGAGCGAAGGTGAGCAGGAACTATTCCAACCAATATCTCGATATTGACCATCACCTTGGGGTACGAAATAATTAAATTAGCGTGATAAGCATCTAAAGTTGGTATAGAGCCCTTGATATACCTAATTAGCTATTCGTTCAAGTTTATATTCTAAAAAGTAAATTTATTCAATGTATAGAACGATGAAATCTCAATCAATTTTTTTGTTGATGACCGAGTGATTCGGAAATTC
This sequence comes from Chydorus sphaericus, assembly GCA_030141595.1. Lineage (NCBI taxonomy): Eukaryota > Metazoa > Arthropoda > Branchiopoda > Diplostraca > Chydoridae > Chydorus > Chydorus sphaericus. Next base: position 11,663,360 of record CM057931.1, on the reverse strand, counting down.
AATGAATTCAAATTTGTTAAATACTTTTAGGCATGCAGTTTGAAAACAGCTTTGTTAGTTATACCATAAGATCAGTGCGTAAATGTGGGACAAATTACGCAATGGAATTCAGCAAGGACATTTTAATAAGGGCAGTTGTATCACTAATGTCCTGTTTGATTGAACCAGTTTCGAAAGCAACAGGACGTGGTATTTAGCGTGATTGCATGAAGCTGAAGTGGGCGTTACTCATAATAAATAAAGAGGAATAATTATAAATAAATACCTATAATATTATATAATAAAAAAGAAACCAGGCATGTTCGCTACCTATATCTTCCTTTGTAAGTGATATAATAGGTAATACTAAAGGCTATACAGCATGTAACAAATCATCAAGGGTGATAAGAAAACTGAGCCGAGGTGAACAAGAAATTTCGACATTTCTAGACCTACATGTGTGATCCTATCAATGCCTATTACGCCAATCCATCATCATCAAGAATTTATTGCTTTTTTTAAAATACATGTTGAGTATTTTAAATTTTTAAATAGAGGTAGGCCTACATTTTTTTAGGTATAGCCTACATTAATTAGTTGTAATATTGTTAAGTATTTAAAAGAATAAACTAAAATGTATTTAAAAAGGGAAAACATAATTCCATTATACTCTTTTGAATTCATTAAATTATATTTTAACTGACTGACTGCAACCAAATAAGTTGCAAAAATGCTGTTATACTGGTTTTTACTATGCCCTCCTTTAAAAAGAAAAAGAAAGAAATCGAAAGTAAATAACAGCAAAGTCCCATTTTAAAAAAATGTAGAACATCGTATATTTGTCCAGAAAAAAAACTGGATCCAGCACTTTCGATATATATGAGGGTCTGCTTTGGGTATATAGATAAGAGTTATATAGGGCATACATGAAAGGACGATGTATATTATTTATATTGAAAATAATGATTTCGTCGCATACTGCTAAAATAATCCTGTTGTTGCTGTTTTTTTGCAAAGGTAATAATTACTGATATTATTTATATGAATCCGAATGATGAAACCAACCACATATAATTGGTATGATGGGGCACTTAAATTAGCCTATTTGGTCGTCCTTCTGCAATGTCATACTTATTGTAGACCATATAATAAAGAATTTTAAATATAATTATACGTAAAAAAAATAATATTTGACATATATTAATGATAGTACTCGGCTATTAGTACCTATAATAATGTATACTCTTAAATGCGATGGATAATATTATTGTTTTGATGGTGCAGGGTGCTCTTGGTTCATGCCGTTTGAACCAAACAAGTTGTACAAGAGACCGTTGCAGCTGAAGAGGAGGTTGTTGACGAGGGCATTCCTTCCTGTAGCACGGATATCACTGATGCAGTTCTTGTAATTGTCTTCATTCTCTCCTTCATCCTTTCCGTAACCTCCGCTCTTCTGCTTGGATAGGTAATCGTTCCTGATGACCAGATTGTTGTCCCTCGCTGTCCTGGCATCTCGGTTGATCTGGTAGATTGGGCTGTAAATCATTTTGTAGTACTTGTTGAGGATTCTTCTCGGTAATTTTCTCAGATCGTGAATCGTTATAGGCTGCTGGTAATCGTAATCATCATTCTTTGGTTCCTCGTAGCTAGGAGCTGCCTCATAAGTTGGCTTAGGTGCTTCGTAGCTTGAATAACTAGGCTTGCTGGGTGCTTGATAAGTGCTAGGAGCCTGGTAACTTGAGTAACTGGGCTTGGGTGCTTCGTAGCTCGAATAGCTGGGCTTGCTAGGTGCTTGGTAAGTGCTAGGAGCCTGGTAACTCGAGTAACTGGGCTTGGGTGCTTGGTAAGAGCTACTGGGGGCCTTGTAGCTTGAGTGACTCATCGGCGATGGTGTAGAGTAGGGTTTTGAAGGCGCTTCATCCTTGTAGGATGAAGGGTAGCTGCTGGGGCTGCTGTAAGATGATTCGCTTGAATCTTGGTCATCAGTATAAACAGTTCTGGGCCCATCCTTTTCCTTGAAGAAGGAAAAGCTTCGTTCTTCATCTTCATCACTAAAGCTTCCTGCAATTATGCGTGATAAATGTCTTATAAATAATTTTATATTTTAATTTATTTTAATTTAAAACCGTACTTCCACCAGATACGACGGCCAAGACCGCAACAATGGATAATATCCTCAATATCTGTTTTTTGTAAATGAGATTATAGAAAACATTTTGGGTTTAAAAAAATAAAAATAAAAACAAAAATAAGATGACCCACGGAATAAAGTGCCGCCATGCTGGTTAGCTCACGACGAACCTCTGCGAGTAGCACACGTAAACGTCACCTTTACTTATACCGTCGGATATAATCAGTGACTCTCTAGCCTTGAAAGTACTATGCAGCTGCAGCCCAAAATGCTACGTGATGTATCCGCGCTTAGCAGCTCTCATATTAAAGGCACAACAGAATGCCTTTCACCCCAATGATACTATCAATTGGATTTTAGAAAAATGTTCATGGCGAAAGCAAGTTCAGCTGGCGTCCATTTTTATTCGCAAGCGTAATGGGATCGCAAGCTACATCATACAGCATTGTGATACAGGTTGGAGAATTCGAGTTGAAGTCCTTGACATCACTACCAGTATTAGCGTCAGATTTTCAATTAGGGTTAAGCCCTTTTATTGCATGCAATGATTTCTGAATGCAAATGAGTTGGTGATGATCGTAAGCAGTTATATACTTAAAAATAATAATTACGATTCTATATAGCTATCAAAAATTAGATTTATTACTGTTTTCATATTTATAAAGGCATATTATTAATATGATTACATACAAAATATGATAACGGCCATATATATATTTGTTGTTGAATGGTTTATTAATCATACCATTTTTGTAATGTGTATGGTATCGAATAGACCGTTGAGTTGTCGCGACAGCTTTCGAAATAGTATCACCTTGCCTGCAGCAGTGCTGAAACCTAATTACATGATACTGTATAATATTAGGAAACCTGTTCATCTGCTTAATCATCTAGCTTAATTAGTTTTAAAATAACTATGCCTAGTATATTATGTAGCCTTCATATGTAACATTATTCTTAAAATGAATTACAAGTCAAACTCACAAGTATTACGTGTAGAGTCAATCATTTGAGAGTTTATTGAACTTGAATAATTCATTGCTCCTTAAGGATTTTACAATCATTTAAAATATTATGATGATCTGTTGCTGTTGAAATTATTAGCCAGTAGTAATCGGACTTTCGCAACCCTGTAATATTAAAATGAAGGAATTTGTAAGATGCATAATAAAAAGTTGAAAGGTCTTTTCTGTTACGTTATTAATCAAACTGGCAAATAAGCACATGAGCGGCTTCAATCCAAGGCAATAGCGTTGCACCTTATGAATCAAATACTTTACATCACCTTGGAGCTCGTTTTGATTCATAATCTGATACATCATGTGTTCCAGGATCGCTAAAACAGATCACTCCCTTAGATGTAATTTTAAATCATTAAGGAGGTATATAATCTATGTAATAGACTACCTGCATTCAAATCCCTATTGGCAAATACAGTGGCCGAAAGAGTAGGCGGTATAATATGATTTCTCGTCTGACATGAATCGAAATAAGCACCACTTTTGGCCGAAGGTGAAAGGTTCTCACTATCGATGAAAATGGGTACGTGCGAGACATCCGGATGGCGAATTGGATGTCCATATTTCGTCTATATATGATAGGTATTATTTGAGAAAACAGGTCGTTTTATTATTACATAATTATACATCTTATATTACCGACATTATTTCTTCTACTACACAAGAGGGAACCTACATTAAATTGCTCATTTTGATTGAATTGCTATACTGATACATCATATTTTAATTAAGTACCATATTACTGATGTTCTTATCGATCATTCCAGCAATCTTGTATTTATTCATGTATTTTGGTTTAAGACACTTTTTAGTTATGGAATTCCATTCGTTTAGTTGAGGCTGGGTGAGGCATGACAACTATAATGTACGGTATTACATAAAAATTGAATCAATTAGTATTATTTGAATTTGTTGTTATTCATAAATTTTATTACGCGTTGAAGAGAAGTAAGAGTCAAATTTAAAATATTCGCTAAAATAATAATCAAACAGAAAATTTTATTTCTTAAATCGATGAGTTAATCTTGCGTAATTACGTCCTTTGTGAAGTTGTAGGGTCAAATTAACAAAAACATAAATCCAAGCTCCATCCATGCTCCATCGACGGAAGATTTCTTAGCCGACTGGGCATTGACGCCTCGCCCCTTTAAAGTAATTTTCAAGAAACAAATATTTTTCAACCAAAACTTTTGCTTGTAAATCGAATCATAATAAACAATATCTATATAGTTTTTCTCTCTCTCTTCTTAAAAAAAATCTTTCAATTGAATTGGCATTATGGGACTTACCCAATATAAACGAAACTGTTAACAACTAAAAAAGAAATCTAGCAAATTTTAGTCATTATTATAAGTTTGTAGCTATATATGACACAGTGCTCACTTCTAACTCGCCTTTTAAATCTAGAGCCATTTTATGCAAAAACTTTAGGATAGGCCTACAAAGAGCAGCAACAATAATGCGCCATAATTTACGCGCTTTTATTTCCTTTGTATATTTTTGTAATATATAGGATACTGACTATTGATGTATCAATATTACGATCTATTATATTGCTGCTAAAAAAAAATTATTATTTCCTGCTCTTCTGAATCCGGTTGCAAGTCACTATTAGATCTGAAAAATATGCTGAATAACCAAGATTTATGTTTACTGCTATTTATTTTTGTGTATTATGGTATAGACTATAGTTATTGTGGCTATAGCTATCCCAAAAATAAAATATTTGCATCTGTAAAAGATTTTTAAATCTGGTTATATGTAATGCTGTAACATTGTGAATAATTCTTGGATGGACTATTGGTTGGAACATCCCTGATAAAAAAATTAAGGTGATTAAATGGCTGTTAATTCAACTTTAGTGTATATGCATTTTTTTCTTACATTGGTCAAAAGAGAATTGACGAGGCAAATGACGGATTTCAAGCTGAGGAAATAATTTTGGGCGTTGGTTATAACGGTTGCATCACCAATGAAAGATTTCTTGTTCATCATTAAATAGATCATGTAATTCAGAACCCCTTGCGCAAACGAAAAATTAATAAATAAGCGATTTTAAGATGAGTTTAAGTGCATAAGTAGATATATAAATAATTGTTTTACTTGACATTTAGATCGTTATCATCAGTTTACGATGGAAGCAATCATATCTGTGACTTCCATGGAGGCCTTCATGCAATCCCTGCATAGCCTTGGGTGGCGTGGTTTTTCAGACCGGGGGACAATACAGTTCCGTTAGAAATTAGTTGAATCAACCTGAATGAGTCGGGTTGACCGTATTTTCATCTGTATTTAATATGATTTCGTATCAATTATCGACATAATTAAAAAAAAAATCTTTATATAGTCATATTACTGGTGCAATTTTTTCCAATCACGCACGAATTCATCAACTGCAGTCAATACAAAATTAACCGTTTAGAGTGAAAAATTAATAGGATTGTAAGGCTATTCCTGTATTCGCGTGTGCTTACTGTACTGTTGTCGATTCCTGGAATGAATTGATCATCACTTATAACTTGGCAATCTTTAATGTAAGTTTTTATATCGTTTTGAAAGCTGTGTGGTCAGGCAAGGTATTGCCTAAAAAAAATTAAGGTAAGTTTGAATTTCTACTTTCAAATGTATTCCATAAAATAATACCAGATTATCAGTTGGCAAATTGGATAGGACCTTAAAATGGTTCATTATTCCAATCAATAAAAAAAAATCAAATAGTATCTTATACCGGTATATAGTATCATATAATATTTTTTTTACTTATTGTGTTTTGGCGAGTTCAATGTGGAAAGACCGATGTCTACAAGATTGCTAAGCAACTGTTTGACCTTGATTGATGTTGTTATTGTCTTTATCTGATTGCTGCCATGGTCACTAGGAAGAACTAAATAGATTTTTATTTCATGAGTTATAGCTAAAAAAAAGAGAATATATAAAAGTGAACTCACTGATATTAAAAGAAAAACCTGTGGTAATTGTTGGAAAACCAAATCCCTGCTTCCCTTATTCCGACTATCCGCCTTATTCATCTTCTCTTTTTTCGAGATTTAGATTCTAATGAAGTAAGTTTTTTTCAAACCACTTTAGAAATATATGTTGAATGGCATGTATGAGACCGCAAGTATCTCAATGTCTCCCTTATATACACGGGCATCCCCAAAATAACTGAATTAAGTATATATTTAAAAAAAACGGTTTTTGACAACGCAGTATATTGGTATTGGGTGTATGTATTATATGCACATATAGATCTGCGGTAGGAGTATAATACACCATCAACCTAATATCCATGGTTGCTTTTTTCCCCCATTGATCGTATTAAAACGGCGATAACAAAAGTAGGCACGGTAGACTATTTTAAATTGACAGTATCCTTTAATAATGTGCTTAAATTGTAGGCATAAATAATACATTCATTCAGGTGTCCGGGAAGTTTTCAATCGATCTATATGATGGGCTGTCAATAAAGGGACATACATTAAATCCTCCTTCGACATATGCCAATAATCATAACTAAGTACCGCACCGTGCTCTCTATGTGTGCTCTACATAAAAAGGGAGGAAACATCTAATAATATTATATATATACATTTTTAAATTGCTATTTCATAGCCTTCTTAGCTCAGTGGTAGAGCACTAGTCTCGTAAACTAGGGGGTCGACAGTTCAATTCTGTCAGGAGGCATTGTATTTTTTAAATTTCAAAATATATACTAAATTTAGGTGCGTTCATACTAGAGAGTTTGTACATAAATTTTAAGAAAACTGCTGAAACGGATTGGTTTTATTTTCTACCAATTTGCCCTACCAATTTTGAAAGTGATAAATTCATTAATTTTCTTCTAATTGAGGTCCAAAGTCTCTAGTGTGATGAACGCATTAAGTATGTCGTCACTGTTAGTTATCTTTATCTGATTCAATTCCAAGGAATCTCGTTTTCAGCCGCCATAGTGTTAGTGTAAGACGAGGCATAAGTACTGTCACGGTAATCGAGGATCTTCTCGCGCTTCTCGTCGAATAGAAACTCCAACATTTTGGCCGTTGCGTCAAGGTTCACCTCAGGATAATCATCAATAGCGAGCACAAGATCCTTCAGGTACTTGGACATAAATAGGGCGGCTTCGTATATACTTTTCACTGAATTTCCGCGTTCAATCCAATTGGCAACATCTTTTGCTCGTTCATCAACATCCTTTTCAAGGGAAACTCGACCTAGGAGAATATCACGAAGGTACCAAGCTTGGATATCAAGACCAGGGAAACCGTAAGATAATTATGCATTCCCATGTAAGCAACACGGGAGCTCATCCAGCAGGAACATTCCCTTGTAGAGATGGTCCGGGAAGAGTTGGTTCTTTGTGAAGAGTCGGATATTTGCGCACATAAACGGGAGGTGAGATGCGGTAGCCGGTGCAGAGGATAATGGAATCAACGTCCCTTTGGGTATCGTCCCTTAAACTTGGCCGGTCCTTTCCCTGAAGACGGACGAGAAGGGGGACTTCTTTTATCTTATCCGGCCACTTCAGAACCCAATGGTCTTGTTCTATAGCTGATAGTTATGGATTTGGCTCGGAATTTGTAGAGCTGAAGTGCAATATCTTCTGCAGATAAAGAACACCGAGGACAAGGACGTCTTGCCGACGTATTCGCGAGCATCGCGGAGAAATCGTGTGAGTGACTAATCCCGTCCTGGAAAGTCACCCATACCGTCAAATGAAGGGATATTTGGAGTAGAAAACCGCCCCAATAGCAACGACGACATGGGTCAGAATCGTTCTTCTCTAAATTGACCTGTCACTAGATCTTCTGAACGAACTGTAAAACAGATCATCTTCAGGCTTGAATTCGATGTATCTCACCGGTGTCTTGAATCGAATGTAATCACGAATGCTGCAATCACTGTTAGTGCGACCTATGAAGTAATCCAGGGTCTCTTCTCTAGTTAAGAATGAGGGAAACGGGTTTACCGAAGTGATGATCGTAAGTGTAATCGGAGAATTCGGCAGCTTCTTTAGGACTGTTGGTCCACAAAAATTTGTACATGCTGCAGTGAACTGGATCTCCGTGTTCGTCCACGTCCCGTTTTCCATGTATATCGCCACATTCCTCCCCAGTCTTCTTGCTTTTCGAAACAAACTAATTCAGGGATTTTGACTCCTTTCTTTTCTGCTAAAGCGAAGGCACGAAGAAGACACATCTGCACTTGGGCCAGCTCCAATGATAGCCACTTTGTTCGGTAATCTACCAGACATTATTAGCTATGATCAGTTCTAAACCTTTATAGTAATTTGAAAGAACATATATTTTTTTTACTAATAAGCCTACGATATAGAAATATGTCTAAGCGGTGTTTCCAACTCACTGACTACTGAAACAATACGATATTTTTTTTTATGACCTCATGGGGCAGTTGGTACCCTAATAACTTTATTCTCCACGATGTTCAAAATATAAGATATGCCTTATCTCGCTCTCGCATCACGGGCGCATGTTTCTTTTCTGGAGAGGAAAGCAAAAAACCAACAAACAATAAAATATATTTATATTTATATTTAACCTGCTAAAGATTCAAGATAATCAATCCAAATTTTCATGAGAAACTTTACACGAAGAATTATATCATCACTTATTTACTGATTGCTATCTTTATCGCAGTCAACCCAAGGAATTTTGTTTTTCACGGCCATAGTACCGGTGTAAGGCGAGGCGTAGGTACTGTCACGGTAGCCGAGGATATTCTCACGCTTGTCGTTGAATAGGAGTTCCAACATTTTGGCCGTAACATCCAGGTTCACTGGAGGATAATCGTCAATGAATTGTAGAAGATCCTTTAAGTACGTAGCCATGAAACAGGCTGCTTCAAAGAGACTCCTTACCGAATTTCCTCGCTCTATCCATTCGTGACATCTTTTGACCGATGCTCTTTAATCCATTACAAGGGGAAACTCGCCCTAAAGAAGAACGTCACGAAGGAACCATGCTTGGATATCTAGACCGGGAAAACCGTAGGCTACTTGTGCATTCCAAGTAAGCAACACGCGCTGGTTCAGCAGAAACATTCCCTTGTAGAGGTGCTCCGGATAGAGCTGATTCTTGGTGACGAGTCGAATTTTATTGTGCCATAAATGGGAAGTAAATGCGAT